>VZTG01004651.1:192478-331606 GCA_013397845.1 Melanocharis versteri
ACACACAACAAACAAAAAAAAAAAGGGGGGGGGGGGGGGGGAATGGAATTGTATACTGTATTTTCAAAAACTACAGAAAGTAAGTGCCAGAAAAGCATCGGTTTTCTGCAAATAATGTTGACAGGTAAGTGGGTAAAAGAAGCTTTGAGTTTGGAGATTAGAAGGCTTCAACCAGAACAGCAAGATTCTGGTTCAGTCTTTTCAACCTGCTCCAGCAGGTCCAGGGACAGGTCCTAAGCAGGACCTATTTAGCCCAGGGACCCTTCTGTACTAATGAACTCCTGCTTTTCAAAGAGGTACAAGAAGTTTTAGAGAGGGCAGATACTGGTTTCCCTGTAACTACTGAAAAATCACAGTCTATAGAATCCATGTCTCTTCTCAGCTTTTGAAGTTTGTTTTTGTTTTTTAATCCAATGCAAACTTGGACATTCCTAAGACAAAATCCCACATTTTTATTTTTGCAAGGTAAGAAATGTTTATATTTTTCCTGTACTATTTACAGATTTGGGGATACTGCCATGTTTTGCACATATCCTCACAGTTCCATGGCTATTTGTTTCATTTCCAGGTCTCTAATCCTCTCCCTCATCTAGGATTTACTGTATGCCTTTTAAAAATGATGTTGGGTTTAGATCACCAGTCACCCAGAGTCGATCATACAGCACATGTTCACTCATCTTGTATCCACAGGATTTCCTCCCCCACCTGCTCCTCTTCCAGCACAGCACAGAGGTTTTTGGTGAGCAGTCCACAATGATGACCAACACAAATGGATATCATCTTGTTTTTAAAGTTTGTTGCATATGGTGAATGTCTCTTAGCAAAACATAATATGTGAGCCCTCCTGGCACAAGAGAACTATCTTTTCACCTTGATGTGTGCCAGGAACATAAAACATTACAGATGCAAGTTGTGCTTAACACGAAAGAGTGCTATTTATTTCAGTCTTTCATTAAGTGATTCACACTGGCATTATAGTTCTGTGCTTTTCCCTCATTTACAAAGGATGAGGACTCAGGTAGCACCTACATCTGGAACCACGAGAGGCTACTGTGCAATAAGAAAATGTCTAAATGTGACGGGTGGAAATCTCAGCAAGGTTTCATTTTTAAGACAGCATTTACAAGGTTCTCAAGATATGAGAAAGATTAACATACCCATGCATTTGACAAAGCCAGAGGTTATTTGATTTCTTTGAGCCTGAGGCCTGATCTATGAAGATGAAGCCAATAAAGAAGATTTTATAGGGAAAATTACTGCTATTTTTGGAAAACTACTTGCAATAAGACTGCCCTTTCATCTCCTGTTTTCTTTCGTTGTTAATGCAACCACAGAACTGACAGAACAGATGAAAAGAAACATCAGAGAACAAATTAATCAAGTTGTTGAGCCAACTTGGAGTTCTTACACCTACAACATTAATTATGCTTGAAGCTGGGGAAGGCCTGGAATGTCAGCAGCAATAGCGCTATTTGCCAAAGGAAAACTGTGCTGGACACACCATCCACTCCTAGCCACCCTTAAAGATGGCACTCTCTTAACACCTGCTCCTAGTTAAAAGTTTGTTTAGCATTATTTTTTTTCTTCTACTAAGTTACCCTCCATTCCACTGTGGATCAGTATTGATCAAATCACCTTCCTCAAGACCCAGCTACTGTTAGAATAGGACAAATTCCTGATTCCTAAACAAGACCAGCACTAGAAATTGGCAAGAAACTGAAATTATGAGTAGTGAGTAGCATGAGAGAAACTACATTCAAAAAACATAAACAAGAGAGAAAGCCTTCCAATATTTTACTGTGGAAAGCCTATATTCAACACTGTTTTCAATAGTTAGTTGCAGGAATTTTAAGGATATGCAACCCTCACTAGTAGAATATTAAATAAATGCAAAAATAGCATTGTCTCTGCTGTCAAATAAATTCTCCGCCCTAATGCTGATATGACTGACAATTTCAATATAAGACCGGGTCATGTTTATTTCAGAGCTATTAAAAGCAAAACTGGCAAAAGGAGAGAAGAAATCTGAAGCTATCTTTTTCCATTTTGCAATTAACAGAGAAAGACAGGGCTGAGACTAAAATTCTACAAGTCCCTGCACAGCCATTTTCCCAGGACTGCCAGGATCCACTTTTGTGTGCTCTTGCTGGACTGAGCCTCAGTGAGGTTGTTGCTGTGGAGCCACATCCTGAGCCCAAGGCTTCCAAGGGTTCTGGGGCCCAGACACTGAGATCCCAGGACTGCACTAAACATGCTGCTGTCACTTACTCAGATGCATCCGCTTCAGTGGAAAACATCCTACTTCCAAGCTATCTTTTCTTTGTTTAATTGTTACAGGAAGAAGAGCTGCTCAGAGATGGAGGTTGGCCACAGAGTCATTTCTTTGATGGAGAGAGGAGCTGGCAGGCTGTCCCAAACTTCAGCTGCATAATTTCAACTGCCTGAACTCCCAAACCACTTGTAGGTTAAGCCAGCCCCAGGAGGTGCAATAGCCCCCTCTGTGTAAGCAGATTATGTCACGAGACCACCTCTGATTTATAGGAAACACTGGGAGGAAAAAGAGGAGCTACTGAGGTCACCTGCTTTACTGGGAAAACAGTTTATTTTTATCATGAAGAATTACAAAAAAATCATCCAACCCACCACTCCACTGTTACTCATTTGAGAATACGAGAATCACAAACATTCTGAGTTGGAAGGGACCCACAAGGATCATCAAGCCCAACTCCTGAGTGAATGGCCCATACGGGGACTGAACCCACAACATTGATGTTCTTAGCACCATGCTCTACTAACTCTAAGTTGTGCACCTTGGCAAACTTGCAGCTTGCCTTTGTTCTGTGCCTAGGCAAGCCTGGCAAATATCTGGTTTAGTATAAGCACAGCTGCTACATCTTCATACATCCCTACTGCACCCTGGCAGAAGGAGATAAGGTTAACAGACTAGAAATGCCAGGATTGGGCTCAGCATATAAAAGAAGAGTAAAAATGAACATTTCCAAATGGTCATAAGACAAGATGGACAAGCCAAGTGCTATGAAGCACAGCATGGGGATTCTGAAGGGCTGGGGATGGATTTGTAGCTGGAATGCGGCCCACAAGAAGGGCACAATAACAACAGAAACCATACCACATTTCCAGATAATTGGAAGTTATTTCAGAATAAAAGCATCCTGGTAGGTGAGAGGGAAAAAATTGAAACACTGATGTATTGAGCAGCAGATGGTTCTTAATTTCTATGGGATTTTATAAATTATAAACAAACATCTTACATCGTTTGGTTTTTTTTAAATTAGCAGCCTTCTCCTCAGCAGCCAGATGAGATAAAAAAATAAGCTATGAGCAGCTGAAGCACTCTTCAACCATTCTACAACTTGCAGGGAAGGCCCAAAGAATTTAAGTTGCTTTCCCCTCTGACTTCATTTTTATTCTGTTCCAGAGTCTGGCAGGACCACCAAAACTATCGCCACCATGTGGCAAAACTTTGCCTTGAGCACTGATCCTTACAAGAAATTGGGAGGGAATATGGTCCCGATGGGTGATCCAAACTATTCAAAGGGATCTTCCACACCACAGAACATCACACCCAGTGTATAAATTGGGGGAGTTGGCTGGAAGGGGCCAATCGCTGTTTGGGAATGGGCTGGACATTGGTCAGTGGGTGGTGAGTTGTGCATCACTTGTGTCTCTTGGGTTTTATTCCCTGCTCCACTTCCCCTCTCTCTCCTCTCCCCCTCTTTTCATTACTACTATTGCTATTACTAACTTTATTTCAATTATTAAACTGTTTTTATTTCAACTCTCAAGTTTTACCTTTTTCTGCTTGTCCTCCCTATCCTGAGGGGGCAGGAAGGAAGTGAGCAAGTGGCTGCATGGGGCTAAACCACAACAGCCGGACTGGATGGAGCTTTGAGCAACCTGATCTATTGAAAGATGTTTCTGTTGATAGCAGGGGAGGTGAACGAGATGATGTTTAAAACTCCATTCCAGACAAAACTATTCTTTGATCCTGTGATTTCAATTCTCTGCATCTCTCCTACTACAGTGTCACCACACATTCTCTTTTTGTGGGTTCTTTAAGCAGCAGGACACCACCCCACAGAGACATCTATTATCAGATATGCAATTTCTGGAAATGCAGAACTCACAGACCTGGGACTGTGGGAGTTTTTCTCAATTCATTTTAGTGACTACCTGTGAAAGCAGAAGTCTTTCTGAAAACACAATCCCTGTTCTCCCTAAAAAAGGCAGTCCCTTAAAGTAGAACCCAATCTGCTTTTGCTGAGAAATCAAGCAGTGAGTTTCACATATTCACAGAGATGGCCTAAGCTAAAAATCACTTGCAGAAAGAAACATTCATGAATATCTACCTCCTATCTCCATCCTAGGCTGCCACAAAAATTTCTGCAGCTGTGCAACAAGCTATATCAGGATAGCATTCTGGGTTAAAAATAGCCTTTCAAGTCAAGTTAGTTTTAGCCCTGAAAATGTCATTCTTTGATCAGCTGACCACAAGTATCAAACATGCTTGTGCCTGCATAAGGAAGTCTTTTCCAATGTGAGAGCTAGCTTATGCCATAGAATACGTGTGAAACTATGGTCTAATTTTCACAAAATGAAAGAGAAAATAAATTAAATCAGCAATATTGCTCAGATTCCTGACTCAAAAATAGCTTTTGCCTGAGAAACAGGACGAATCACTGCTTTTGCAAATGACTACAAGGTACATCTACTTTCCTGGGCTTGCAATACTATGGTAAGCAACCAACTAGAGTCCCGATTCTCAAAATGTATTGCAGCACTTCAACACACACTAATGTCAATAACCTGGAGAAATCAAATATAGTTCATTAGCAGGCTCTAACTTAAAGGTATAAAGAGAGTATTTCCCTAGAAACTTGTCAGTATGAGAATGAAGACATCAAATACAGAATAATAAGAGAATGGTATATGACCATGAAAAGGCTCACAAAAAACAAGCCCTATTTACACATGGATTTGCTGATTGCAAGAATACACAAGGTAGATAGAGTGGGGACAGCTCTACAAGCTTTTAGTCAGCTTTCTCAAATGACTAAGCATTTTACAGTTCCCAAAGCAACATGACAAACAAGACTGGCAACATGCAGCTGCCTTTGAAAGATCCTAGAGCTTACCCCAGCTCTGGTTAGTATAGACTTAAAATAAGGTACTAGTGTCTTTTCCAGCTTACCATTGCTGATTTCAGGCAGATCAAACTTAGTGAAGTCCCACCACTGGAGCCGGTAGGTGGTGTTGGCAATGTTGCTGGCCACAGCTGACTGTCCATCCCCAATCACAGCACCTACAGAAAAGGGGGAGATAATTAGCAATTTAACCTCTACAAGATTAACCAGAGAAAAAGCTGGGGAGATAAAACCATGGAAAACCTTTCAAAACCCAGTACTCAAAACTCTAAATTCTTAAAGAAACCTTATTTACAGAAATGGCAGCACATCCTCAATAAGCCACAGAGTACAGGAAATTAACAGGAAAGCATCTCACTGCAATACATTTCTGAAAGGAAATAAAGTTGATAAGAGATAAGGCTTGCCCAGAAACACAAGGCAGATGTCCTAATCAATTCATTTGGTGCAGATGCATTCTACTTATCAACAGTAGTGAAAGCTGTATTTTCACAGACCCAAAATTGTCTAGTACAGCTATGAAGGCAGATCAGAATACAAACTGAGGAAAAGCATTGCCCTGGCAAATTACACACATTTATGGATATAATCACTGCTCCTACTGTAAACCTCATTCAGAAGATACAGGTTGCTTACAGTATTTTTTCATAGTAAGGGCTGTAACAGAACACTGGCCTGGAAGACCTAGGAGCTGGCCCCTTGCTGCTCTGTGTGGCCCAGCCTACAGCAGCAAGGGCTGCTCTGACTCCAGGCAAACACCATGACCCTTGCTAACTGCCCAAGAATTTGGGCAACAGCCCAAAATCAGAAGGCTAAGCACAATTCTTCAGAAACTATCATAAAAAACCTATTTTTCCTGGCAGAAACGAACAGCCACTGGTTACTCAAGTCAGCACACATTTCAGAAAGCTCGGATGCATTAAATGTGATTCCCAGGGGGACAAATGGAGACAAGAGACAGTTCATCCATAGTAGTACTACAGTCAAAAATCTCACTGTACTTGCAGTCTCTAAGGCCTTCATGGACACACAGCCCACGTACTGCACACACATTCTGGCAAGCAGAGAAATTCAGGCTAATAGAATTTGATAAGGGAGAGCAAAGCAAGATCACTCTCAAGCACAAACGACTAAAAGCAAAGCTTCCAGTGTCTATGCAGTCTGGATTTCAGCATCTCTGCACTGTCTCCAGTGGGAAGCACACAGAAAAGTCAGTGCCTTCACCCTCTCAGAAGGGCTGGCTCAGGACTTTGCTGCCACAGCATCAGTAGTGGAAGAGACATCACTTTGACAAATCTGTCAGACACCCGTGCAGAGTTAAGAGCTTGCTAACTGCTAGTAAGTTGAACTGGTGTGGAGGAAGATGGAAAGAGTAGGGTGGCTGGGTAGTTACTTTTCTTATCAAATCCCAGAAGACCACTCAGGCTTGGGAAAAGAAAGAAATCCAAAAACACCTAAACACACAAACACATCAACAGGTTCTTTGCTTTCTCAGCAAAGCAAAGAACCAGGTGGGCAGGGAAAAGTAAGTAAGCAAATTCTAAATTGGTGCTGATAAATAAACACACCAAGAAAGCTGCTTGAGTCCTGATTTTTGGTTCTAGAGAAAGCTCAGAAATACACCAAGAACAAGACTTCCGAGCAGACAGCTTTACACTGTGCACTCAGTTTTGTCTGGCCTCAAGCAATCAACCAACCTCCATTGTACATCTGCTCAGTCTCTGTACCTGCCTCTGTCAGACATGCACGTATCACTTGGACAGCAGAATTAAAAACATTTCCATCACTGTAACGTATGCCCAAGGCCTTGTTCCCCATATCCCTCAAAACAAAGGGCTCCTCTGAACAGAAGATATGCACTGGAGAAAGCAGATTCAATGAATTAATGAAATTACACTTTGCAACCAGAAGTAGAAGAAGGACAATTAAATTTTATGTTGCTTCATCTTAAAAGTCTTCTTACTGCAAGCCTGGGTTTGGTATACAAAGGCAGCTCTTCTGCTGTCTGGCCTATAGCCCTCAGGTAGAGAAGAGAAAAACAGGTTCTCTACAAATTTGAAGAAGTGGGACTTCCTGCAGGGAAACAGTAACTAACATCCCCAGCAAGGTAGCAGCTGCCTTATAGGACTGAATCAGGCAAGGAAAACACTCTGTAAAGACAGGCAACAGAAGTTCTACTGAGGGCACATAATTCCGGAATATCGATCTTATCACAGATGACCGTTACAAAGTTACATCACCTGTTTTGCAATGAGAACAACCTTTACAGGTGCAACAAGCAATATATAAAATGGAAAAGAACATACCTGAGGAGAACAACAGTGCTCTCTCTCTCTAGATCAGAGAAGCTTAGCAACATCACTAACTGCTCCACAAACAGTAAGTTCATCTGGCTCATACAACTGCTGCACCTACTGCTACAAGTACCATAAAAAAGCAGCTGGCAAGCAGATTTGACTTTTTTTCTATGAAATTTCTCATCTCTGCTTCCCCTTCCCCGTAACCTTCAGGTTAGTTATGGTGTTCATTGAAACCTTGCATCCTCCTCACCTTCAAAGACAGTCACATCATATGCAGAGAAATTAATGATGGAAAAAAGCAGTACTGCCCCATCCACAGGACAGCCCCACACGAATTTCAGAGCCTGCAGAAGCTATCGAGTAATGCTAATGCTTCAGGTAACTGATACCTTTATCAAAGAGATTAGGACACAGACAACACAGTTCTTAGTGTGAAAGGTGCATGTTCGGAAAAATTTGGTCTATTTCTCAAAGGTTTCAAAGCAGTGTACCTAACACTAATCAGAAATCCATGATCTACATCTTTTATTAAGTAATTATCTCTACTTACACTAATTATGTAATTGAGGAGTGCAATTATTAAATTATATCTATATACATATAACAAAGTGGAATAACATTTGTATCACAAGTCCTGCCAGATGCCTCCCACATGAACACATGCACTGTCCTACAGTAAAGATGATTAAAAGCATGTAAACATTTCAGATAATGAATTAAGGGAGGAAAATACCCCTTAGCACAGAACTATGCTATCCTAACCTGTCTTGTCCTCCTTGGTTTACGGGAAAGATTTTAGACCACAGGTGGAAGACTTAGGATTAAAATCCTCGCTACAGAGCTTTTGTTCACCATGCAGCATGAGACCTCTTTCACAGCTGGCTTTGCCCAGTCAGGGTTTCAGTCTGGATGAGAGCACAAGGTGCTGTTGCTTCCCAAGTTATAGTACATGTAACCTGGAGGCAAACAACACACTTCAGCTTCTTAAATTTGGGCAGCAACAGATCAGCTCTTACAAGCAGCTGTTCTCACCAAGCACCTGACAGTCCTGATTCCTGGGTCTTCCACTGTTTGATGGGATCACAAGTGACTGCAGTGGGTACCCAAGGGTCTCGGGCTTGTCATCCTCAGGAACAGAACGACCTTTTTCTGCAGAGCTGATGTAGATCTCAAAATGCTGAAATCCAAAGCGAGGGCCAATTGAAATGCAGTGAACGTAGGTTTGATTGGCAGCTTTCCTGCGTCTGTCTATCACTGCGTAATAAACACTGGATGATGGCAGAAATGAAGATAAATGCTTTCAGCAGCCCCCCTTTTTCCCTCCACCACCCCGAACTCCATCCACCCCCACTCAGCACATGACAAAAGAGTTTAAAGAGTGGGGGGGGGGAAGAAAGTCTTAACAAAGACTTAAATAAAAAAATCCTCAAATCTTTTCTTATAGGCCACCTACACGTGACAGATATTTATCCATCAGTCTCAACCTCCTCAGAGGATCCAACGTATCTTGGCATATGGAGAAATGAACCTTTGCCAGTCAACTATTGCTCATTTATGAATCAAGCCATGCAAGCCAATGTCTGAGTTTAGACTGAAAGGGAAAAAAGGGGTACAAAACCACTTCCCTTGGCATTCCAGCACTCCCTCAGTGAAAAGCAGGCCAACTTCAGGCTACTACTATCAAACTCTCAGAAGAACAATTAATACTCGAGAGCTACACAGGCTTTGGGGTACAAGTTTTGGGAACATGAAACATCTACATATTATGGGAATTTCTTTTCCATGAATTTAACAGAAACCAGAGTTCAAACTTTCTAGACTAGATCCTTTACCCTTAATTTATTAGTGTCTGGCAGGTCCCCTCGTAATAAGAGAAAAATTTATTATGATGCTTACAGATAAGCTTGAGGAAGCTAAGGAGAATCCCCTTAGCTAATTTGTGACTCAGTTTGAGGGAGTGATTAGGCCCTGGTATAAAATTCCCCTTGATTAGTACTTGCATCTCTAAGCATGAGTACCTTTGAAAAGTAATTGCCTCTTTATGAAACCATTTGTAACTGTAGCTGATACTGACGTTAATCTATACTTGTAGAAAGGATCTATCAGAATTGATGAGTTTTACATTTACTTGCTCTAGATTTACTACAATCCAGGCTCCTGGAAGTGCAAAACACAGGACAAACCTATTTGACAAACCAAGAATAAGACTTTTTGCTGCAAGAATACACTAGATTCTCTCAACCAGTTCTGAAACAATTTGAATTCAGGCAAAATGATTACCGAAGTCTAGTGGAGATGCAACAGCTTCTTACACATTTCCAACCCTCAAGTACTTTATGGGACAGCCTAGTTTGGGGGACTGCCTTTGATGACAGTAAATATATTAAATTCTGAATGTGAATTTGACAAGTTCCAGCAAATCTCTGTCCCAGGCTACCTCAAAGACACAGCCTTTGAAGCGGATGAGTTAACTATCTAAAACTGGGCTAATGCTGTAGAAACAGTATGCAGAGCAACCTGGTATTTTCAACCATTTGTTTTGCTTGTTCTTCAATGTAAAAGCAAGCTGTAAATAGGAAATGGGCAAAATTATTTTCATGAATGGATGCACAATATGCTACTAAGAGTAGCTCAGCATACGCTAAGCACTGAAAGGATCTTAGATTCAACATTAACTGAGAAAGCTTCTAAGAGGTCTATGCTCTCTGAAGGCTGAATCTTCAAAAGGCTATTATTTTTTCTTTATTCCAGATGTATAAAATAAGAGGAAATGTAATTTCCCATTCATGCTCATTGCTACTGCAAAATTTCCTTTTAAAAGGGGCAATTCTTAGCACGCCGAGTTCCACAGTCCTATCAGCTAAGAGAATTGGAGCAGGGCTCAGCTGTAGGTAAGTGAAGATGACCATCCTAATAGGAGCCAGTCAAGTGCCCGAGGGGCCCACTCACATCGAGAACAATGCAAACATCATATCGGAAAGGGAATTTTTCAGCCACAAGTTTTAGACTTCAAAAGGAAATCAGTTAATTTGCAACAAACACAAACAATAAAAGAACAGATGCCTGGCCAAAAAGCCTCCACCTCCAATAGAGTCATGATGGCTCCCTGACATCTGTACTCCGTATATTTTATTTCTTTGTCTGATCATCTAATGATTAACAGAGAAGTGTGTCTAGTAAGCATCTGTCTTTGATGGTAGAGTCCAGTTTTCCCTCAGGGAAACTAGAAGACCGTTAAGATTCTTTTCAAATGTATCCCCTCTTATCTGTATTGTTTGCATCTCATCAAGCAAGCTGGCGATTCTCCTTAAGAGAATTCACACTCTGTTGCTGTTCACTCGATAGAGATCCCCCTGCTCGTGTCACCCTGCTACACATGAGAGTTGGAAAATCAGATATGCAACAGCATGGAGAGTTTCCTGAACGAGCAAAAGTTGAGCCAATAATATTTGCACACAATAGAGGATGAGGAAAATCCTGTACTCCGTGAAAAATAAATTATCTTATTACAGCCTTTGCGTATACACATTGGAGTAAGCAAATGCCTCTGTTTAGGAAGGCCTCATCCTACTCTGGGTGACCAATAAAGAACAAGCAATTTAATTTCCTTGCTATAGCTACATCAACCCTCTCAGCCTCTGTTAGTGACAGATCATGGTCTAAGTCTCCCAGTTGAAAAGAACTTTCTCCAACCATCCAATATCAGATACGCACTGCTGAACAGAAAAAACCCCCTAAAAAATCAACTGTGAGGAATACACAGAATCACAGAATTCCTTCCTTCTACTTCCCAAATCACTACCAATCAGCACCTCAAGTACAGCACTGCCACAATGAAAGTCTGAGAGGATTTAAACAGTATCTGCACACTATCTTTTTTCTGTAAGATTCACAATCTCTTATGCCATAAAAGAAAAAAACCCCAAACAAAACACAACAAAACAGAGAGAAATACTATCTAAACCATGGGATGAATGAGACAAGTGAGATCTCAATTTTGGCAACTGAACAGAAAGTAACAGTTTTATGTTGTTGATGATTTATAATTATTTAGCTCATGCACAGTTTAAAAGTTCATTCTTGCAGGGTAGTAAGTACAATTCACTAGACAACTAAAAATCCTACTTGCAAAAGAGGCAGAACTGTGCTTAGTGCTGTTCTTACATCTGTACAACTCAAATGAAGCTGTTAAATGCTATTTTCTTCTTTATAAGAAAATCCTTATGAACAAGGACTGTTTAGGTTCAGCTGCTTGTGTTCTCATTAGTCACTCATGCTTTTAGCTGCAGTGGATGTGAAGTTCCCTTTGAAGGCTCCACTACACTATTGCTTTACACTATGTAACAGCACAAATGCATACATGTTTAAAAGAGCAAAACACCACTTGTTTAGGGACCATCATGAAACTCCTGGAATTCTGATGCTGGATACAGTACTGGAATGGCATGGAAAGAGATGCAGGTGTTCCATGAAGCCCTCGGGTAAAAATAAATGTCACGGGGCTAGACAAGTCAAAGAAATCTTTGTGCAAATCGAGATGCTGCATCATGGAAAGAGTTTAGCAGGAAAAGGTTATGGATATAAAAGAAACACCTGTTATCCTTGGCTGAAACAATTTGCAAGTTGTTTGAGAAGTGGGTAGTCAAACAAGCTCTCTTTTTTCATTTAGGCCCCTTGCTGGGAAGGGTAGTCAAACCTGGAGTGTTCCTATCGGCAAACTGCTGGAGCCGTTAAACTTGTTTTGAGATCCCTTCTCTATTTCCATGCGATAGCGGCATGTGTTAAAAGCATGCCTCACGCTACCATATGATTCAGGCAGTAAAACATGTTTCCTTCAGTATAGCCTTTTAGGGAAAATATTCAAGCACTAAAAATATATTCCAATCTGCATTTCATTTAACTAATGTTTTGGTTTGACCTTTTCTGCATACTTGCAGCCTTTTATACGATTTGTCTGAATGCATTAAAGAAAGCCTAACGTAAAACAATGAGTAAATGGTTGGAGAAAGGGATTTACACTCTCCTCATAATTTCTATTCTAAAATCCTCAGATACTTACAAAATCAGCTCTAAGAGCCATGAAGCTACTGCCCTGCAATGGGAGTCTGAAATCTATTTACTGGAAAATACTGGGGAAATAAAGACAATCTTTATCTCGTCAGCGTGAGGAGAAATAATAATTTGGGTTACAGGCATTTCTGCATCTGGAGGTCCACATCAATCTACTAAAAATCAGCAAGATAATACATTTGAAATCTACTCCCAAGCAATTGATGCGGCAAAGGAAAAGTGGTTTTGCAAATTAATGGGGGCTAGGGTGGGGGGAGGAGTGAATGAGTCCAAGATAGACTGACAGATGAAAAGGCAAAAGAGAGCTGAACTCTGCAGTCTCTAAAGAAATTCACTTCCTTCACCGCTGAACATGCAGGCATGTTCACAGCCCTGCTTCCTTGTAAATTTCCAGAAATAGTAGGTGACTCTCCAAATCAAAATGCCACACCTCTCTTGCCAGAATTCAATTAAATCCCTGGTAATATGAACTAGGAAGGTCTCAATAGCTAATGTGTGCTCTGTGTGTCTGGGGTTCCTCCCTCTGCTTACTCTGCAACTCGTGATGCCTCTGCTCTCTCCCATCACAAAGTCCCTTGCACCATTACCAAGCCCATCATTAAATGCTTTTAGAAGTCCGCTTTTTAACCTTCACATCTGTGTTTATTCTCTGAACAAAACCAGAGTGGAATCTGTGCCTGGCAGGCATTTCCTTCTGTAAAACTCCTTCTTCTTTCCTTTTCTGACTTTTCAGAGCATGAAATGTGCCTGCTAATCCTAACTGCCGCAGATGGAGAGTCTTGCAGAGACTAGACAAAGGGGGCATCCTTCCACCAAGCAGCTGTAAAAGCAGGCACCAGACTCTTTTAAGTTCTCAAGTTTCCAGAGCCCCCATCTCACTTTGTCACATTTCCGAAGAACACAAGGACAAACTTCCACAAGTAGCTATACCAGCAATGAGGACTTGCCTTCCCAGACTTACCCTCTCCTGCCTAAACGGCCCTCCCAGCACAAGAGCACAACTGAGCTTATTGTGTGACCCGACTCAGGGTGGGCAGTCCTCAAACACTGCTGCTGTACATCAAAGCAAAACATGAAATGTCTGCCTTTTAAAGGCCATTTGCCTGTCTGTAGCCCAGCATCAGCTCTCCTACCAAAGAAAATGTTTGTAAGGTCCCCTGGCATGTCCACACAGGTGGCCTTTCCATTAGCAGTGTCTCGGCCAGTAACAGAGGCACCAAGAAACTGAATCAGTATGATATTAAGACATTTTTGCCTCCAACAGCCATTGAAGAAGTTACCTTTCTAGCTCAGCAGCGTCTGGATTAAGAGGAATACTTCCACTGCAGCAACAAACAAACTCCTTCAGAGGGTTGCTGTCATTGCCTAACCAGAATATCCTTACCACCCAAGGCTAATGCTCATGTCCTCCACAGTTGCCACACCACACTGTCTATGAGGTCTACTGCAGTTCACTCATCTAACATAGATGCTAACACGTATCAGACTGATCCAGCATTGCCAAAACTGTTGTAAATAGTTTTAGATAATTCAGAGGTCTTGCAATTTCTTGCTGTAGAGACTGTATGCCAAGACCGTGGCCAACTCCAGCCCATATTCCACGCAGGTTATACTTTATCATCAATTCCATAGCTCCTAAATTAGTGTGGCCACAGTTTTGGTCCACACTAATTCCTCTTCCTAAGAGGCTTAAATAATGTTTTAACAGCACTCCCATCTAACCAATATAGCTACACCATCAGACAGATGTAGAATAGACACAAAAATAACAAGTCAAACTGCTTTACACAGAAAAGCCTTTTCCATTGTGAGTGTACATTTTAACTACATGAAATCCTATTAATCCAAACAAATCAGCAAGCCAAATTCCTGCTACCGCCTCTGCAGCTCTTACTGCAAGAATGTGTGCTTAGCACAACTTGAAATGTGCATGTCTTACGCCAAAACACCCATCTGCAGTGGAGAAAAAAACCTCAGCAATATCTTTGTAGAGCACATGCATGCCTTATCAACCACCACATTGCAAAAATACAAACTTTCACTAATCCAAGAAGCAGGATGTTCCCTGGAAGGGTTTGAATTCTGCAGATTTAACTGTGTATCAGTACAACAACAAGCTTCCACACTGGAGCCACTTTTCATTGTGGAAATAACAGCACACAGTATTAATAAAAGCGCCAAGCACAAAAACGTATTCCGAGGTTTGTACCTGCCAGTGAATGGAAGACTTGCAAAAGTTATTGCTATCCTTAAACACATTTCAGGACTGCTGTATTATTACAGCACCAGCCCTGTGTACCCCAACTGGTAATGAAAACGCTGTGTCAGCTTAGTGACACAGACTGAGCTACCATCACAATACAGAGCACTAGCTAAACATGCTCACTGCTGGATTTTCACAGGAATAATATCCTGTGAGCAGGACACATCACTTGAGGAAGTATTTATCTGTTCTGAGTTTGTACTCATCTAGGCACGTTAAGACGAAGCCACATGCTCTCTGAGAAAAATGCACCTCCGTTAATCTAGGAAAGGGTACTGACAACTTAAGTAAATTCCATATAGTAAACCAACAAAGTGTCTTAGGGCAAATGAGGAGCTGACAGGCTAAAGTTATAAAATATATTTTAACATGTACTCATTAAGAGCCTCTTCTCAGACCCAAGAGTGTCCTGCAGTCACCATGTGTGCAAAGAAAACAGGCATCAACCTTGTGTAAGTTTAATGCTGGAATACAGCGTTAACGATACAATACATGAATACAAAGCTGGAAAGATGTCACTAAAAGGAACAATGTACAAGGTATCCCCAATCCAAAGAGCAAGAAGAAAAGGAAGGACAGGAACTGGAAAGTAAGTAGGCAGATTTGCTGGTTGCTGGGTAAAGCAGTGAACAGACACAAAGCCTAAAGAAGAAACGAGCAAGCTGAGAAAACACAAAATCAAACAGTAGTTTAACTCATGTGAAGGCAGCTTCAATTTAAAGCATGGTGAGATGGCAAGGAGGAAGCCCAGGCTGGAAAAACATAATGGGGAGATCACATTATTCCAACTGAAATAGAACAAAGTAAAAGAAACCTACAGCAAATAAAGTACTTCACTCTTATCACAATGTTCTGAACACTTTCTTATGGAAGAAGTTTTGAGGGTGGTTTGGCATGATCTAGATGACAGCAATGGAAACAAGACTCATTCCTTACTGCCACTAGCTTTAATGGACAAAGCAGGCTGCAGCACCCCAGCGAGTGTGCAGGGATCTCTGTTTGGAGCCAGTGCAGAGATTCAGGCTCAAGGGGTGACCCAGATCCCAGAGTATGCAGAGCAGGACTGAGACAGCACATTAGTCCACACCTTGACAGACCACGTGTAACAACATAAAAGCAACCGTGCAACATTTGGAGCAGTGATGCAGTGTCAGGGCTCCCAGAAGTCAGGAGTCCACCAAGAAGTTTGGCCAAACTCATAACCTTGCAGTGACTTCTGTAAAGAGGTGCCACAGCTCAGCTCAACGCAGACAGGTCCAATCCACTGCAATTACAAAACTGACTACAAGATGAAAGGAGACTAACACCTTATCCCATTATTTTTAAGAAGTGTAAAAGTCCAACTCAAAGCCACATCCAGAAAAACTAAGGCAGCAGAAGTACTTCTTAGATATTCAGCATGCAGGCCTTGCACTGCACAACGAATGGATACTTAGATGGGTTTTATTTCTTTTTTAGGGCAGACTTGACCTTAATCCATCTTGAATTAGCTCACAATGCTTCCAGAGGGTCCTAAGTAGACTTGTCCAAGAAGCTGCTGTACAAAATAACCACTACAGCTATTCCATACAGCATTAACAAGTAAAAGTGGAGGGAAATTTCATACGACAAAAATAGGGCAATCACAATTTACTGGTTTACAGTAAAATTTTAAATTATACACAATGAAGATCTGGAGCAAGCCATACTTTACTGGAGGGTAGGGGTCACAAACTAAAAAGGAACTGTGGTGAAATGGTCCAGGATTTCATCCTCACAGCAGCAGAGTCAGAGGTTCAGCTCCTATCATATCAAAGAACCAGCAGTGGTACATTCTAGAAGATGATGAACACTCCAAGCCAGCCTCTCAGTCCTAGGATTCAGTGTAAAATTACAGTTCCAAATGACAATTTTATTATGACTCACAAGTCACAGGACAGCAGAAGTTAGGCAGTAGCTCACAAAAATCACAGGAGTGACCAGGGAGACCGACATCCAGTCACAGCTAGTTTCTTTACAAGCAGAGAAGTTATGACAGGGTTTTGCCTTCAGCTTTCACTGTTTCTTGTGTCAACAGACATGCACATACCCATGAATGAGAGTTCTTTCATGGAACCTCATCAGCCAAGCTGGGCCAGAAAAAGATAGAAACACACTGCCCTTGCATAACTTATATGCCTTCCACATACAGAATCCAATAATGACCTCAGCAAAATGCTTTCTTACCCTACCTTTCAAAATCTTTGCAAATCTGCTCACTCCATTTGGCCTATGAGATCTTTCTCTAAACTTTATTATTGAGTCCCTCTCCATCACAACTTAATGTCTTTCAGTGTTTACCATCAGCCCTTCTCTCTTATTTCATCTTGCTATGATTTCTAGTCCATAAGCACTATTAGTTATTTGTCTCCCCTCAGCCTTCTTTCTCCTGTGTCTTCTTTTCCTTCCACTCTGGCAAAGTAGTTTTGGATTTCCTTCATGCTTTTCAGCGTCCTCGTAACGGGGTTGTGGGGATATATATGTTATGTGTTGGGTATTTGCCTCCTTCCTTCCCCATCAGATTTTGAGCCTGACCCATCCCTGATACCAGTACTCATTCCACCATCTACTGCAAGACAACACTAATGAAAACTGCCACCAGACCAATTCCCTCCACTACACTTTTCTACTTTGGCACCTCAGAGAAGACTTGAGATCTGACTTGGTTGGTCTGTGGTGAACCAAAAGACAGACCCTCAAACAGCTTCTGTGTGCAGCACACCAGGAGACATCACATGGATGGGTGCATGCATGCCCACACCATGAATGCTAATACGAACAATTGTTTGAAAGAAGACAAAGTGTTTCTCCAGCTTAACTGAAACCCACGCCTGCAATCCCAGCTACCTTTGACTCATTCCTCAAACCCTCCCCTCCTCCAGCTTCCATTTGTCTCTGCGCAGAATCTCAGCTGCTTATAAGAAAATTACCAAGTGACAGTACTTCCTCTACCTTTTCAACCTTCCCTTCCCCTCCTTCAATTCTTCCCATAACAGACACAAGCATGTTCCCAGCCCTTCTAAGGACTCCATCGGCCTCTATAATTTTTTCCTATTTTGTATCAATTTCTACCCCTTGCCATTTGGCAGTAAACATGTGTATGGTCTTCTCCTCCCTCTCACAATACAAATATACATTAACTTCTTGCATCTCTAAATTTCTCAGAGACTCTGGATCACAGTTTGGATGTCTAGAGTGAGAAAGGAAAATGTATTGTCCCATATGTCCCTCTCATCTCTAGCTCTCAAACTGTACTATAAGAACTCCTGGCAGTCACTGTTCTTTTTCCTCTCCAGCATAACTTCCATCTCAACTACTACTGAACCTGCTCTACTTCTAGTGACCCCCTTGCTAGTCAAAACTCAGGACAAGTAGTCTAATCGTCCTCATTAACTCTTTCTTAGCAAAGGTACTAACATTTTTGATTCTTGGATTACTTTCCCTTGCCTTCTGTGAATGACTTCCACCTACCAATACCACTCTAGCCAACCTCAAAGATGCTGAGCAATTATGACCATCACTGCAACTTGTTCCACACTCTGCTGCCAGCCCTGAAGTTATCTAATGGGCCATAAGCCACACCTACCTACTCCTTCCCACCTACTGCTGCAAAACGTGGCGGGTTGAAGCATATTGATACAACTGAAACTGCACCTCGTTTCAGGCAGTGCTTGAAGCGAGGGGAAGAGACATGAATCTGGCTCCCAGAGCAACAGGAGTGGAATTCAGAAGCGAGGCTACGAGGGAACTCAGAGTCCAGAGCTGTTATATTTGCAGAGGCTGGCTCACAGCTCTCGCTGATTTTGAACTCTGAGAAACATAACAACTCCCGCCTGCCAGGGCTTCTGGATCACAGCCCACACTGAGCTCAACAGGAGAGTGTGTCAACCTACTGCTCAAGAAAGCAAAATACAGCTTCCTTTAGTAGCACTAACTTGCAGCTCTTGCTTAGTTCAAAACCAGCTCTGAGCCCCTGCAGACAGCGGAGACCATTCCCACTTCAGTATGTTCCAGAGGTGGCGGGTGCACTAATTTAAAAAAAACAGGGCATGGAGGGACACGTAAGAGGTACACCTCCACCTCTGGATCCTGTTCATATTTTCTAGTGTACAAAATCTCCTGCTGTCTGCATTTACTTTTGAGTTCTGAGGCAACAAGCTAAAAAGCTCGTATGAGCTTACCGTGTGCTCTCATCCTGACTAGAGCCTGTGTTTGCCACTGCACAAATGCTGTTTGGCTTCTCTGCTCAGTTTTCTTCAAGAACTTCCCTATCTCATGCAAGACACTTCCACATTTTTAACAACCCAAAAGCACTTATAAATCCAGCCTTTATGTTTTGAGGAAAATCTGAAGCCTAAATTTATTTCCTAGGCTCTGCCCTTGCCATGGGTATGTTCTAAAACTCCTCCAGGTTCCACACAGGGGGCAACTTAGCGTGGCTCATGTTAAGGTAAAATACCCAGGTAAGTTAAACCCACAAGTCAAAAGTAACTCTGAGGAAGCAAGCAAGTTGTCACTAACCCTGCCAAGATCTTCCCATACATCTTCCCCCACAATCAAGGGAAGCCAGCAGACCAGAAGCATAAAACCAACAGTACCAGCTAAGTAACGATACTATGTGGAAGGAAAACTACCACTGCAGAATCTAATAGCTAACACAACCTTTGATTTGTATGGATTAAGTGATAACAGACTGAGACATTATTGGTCAATCATAAATAAAACATCTAATGCTACAATCCTATCTACCTGCAAAAGGGACCAGGAGATCAGTACATGGCATTCTTACCAGATCCATTATACAACATACAACTGTGTTGCCATAGCAAGAACTTCCTCCATCTTTATGACAGGGTGGCTACAAAAATGTCTGTGAAGATATTCTATACTGGGCGCAGCAAATCTGCCTTAGGGTTTGCTTTGTGGTGTTGGGCTCTCCCCCCCGCCCCACAAAACACATTAGCAAAAATCATGATTAATCTCTTCAAAGATGACAGCCAAATGTGGCAGGCCACTGAGGATTCCTGCCCCTCTGCACGGCAGATCGCACGGGTTCCTGCCTCCCCTCCGCGCTCTGGAGCGTGGGGAATTTTTTATTATTTTTTTCCCCTTTTAAAAGGAGGCAGCAAGCTCTGGGAAAATACTTTTATGGCTAAGTGAGTTTTACCACCCACAAAGAGACAGGTCCCCAAGGGGCCCTCACCGCCCACAAAAGATGAGCACTTCTGCAAAGCCTTACCCCTTCTGATATAATGATATCTAGAAATTCATCTCTTTAACAATGCACACAAAAGGAATCAGCCTGCACCCTTCACTTTTAAGAACATGATCATCTCTCTCCAATGCCTCTCTGAATCTCAAAGGCAGCTTTAGATTCACAGCCACCAATACAAAGAAAAGCTTATTGGGACAGTTTGCATCAGAAAATATGTTATACAAGCTTTCTCAGAAGCAATGCTCACTTCCATCGTGCAGCACTGGAACAGACTATAGCTTGTGACATGATGCAAATGGCTGGCAGAACCTCTGTGGCAATGGGATCACTGAAGACACCCTATGTAAACTCCCGGACATGTACCAGGAACTTTGAGACCAGTACTATGAGTGTAAGTTTTCTTTTGAGACTAGGCAATAATTTTGCTAGTTTAAACGCTCCATGTACTGGAAAAAAAGCCTGTTTCAGCAATCAGTTACCTCAAGGTACATGGTGAACTTCATGCGGCAGGATTTCAAGAAATAAAAAACTCCCAACACCACTGCTCAAATATCTGTCTTTTTTTTCCAAGCTAAATTGTTCTGATATCAGGTTCTGCATCTTTCTGTGCCTTTTGTCTATTGTATTAAAGAGTGCTCTATCAGAAATCTTTCCCCCACAGATATATCTAGACCAATCAAGTAACAACTACCTACTACTTACTGGATTAGCTAAGTACATTAAGCTTATGTCACTCTGTAACTGAAGTTTTCCTCAGCTGATTATTCCTTCAGCTATATCGAGTCCTTCTGAAATGTAGCCACAAAGAGTTGCCCATGGATCCGAATGTCATCTGGAATGGTGTCAATAAGACCAAATAAAAAAATAACAGTAGCTTCATACTCCCTGATATTGCCTGCCTACACAAGGTCGTAGAGCTGTATCATCATCATCACAAGAATTCTGATTCCCTTGGTTCATGTGCAGCTCCCCAAAGCCATTTTCAGAGTCACTACATTGCCCAAAATAAGACGTCACAAACTGCAAATGGGATACACATTACCGGTCCCAAGGTACCTCATCTCACTCTGGGCTGTAGTAAGACTCAGTCACAACGGTATCATTGCTTGGATCACCACTGGGAACAAAGCAACTGCATGGAAGATCGGCCCTCCATGTAAATAGATTTCGATTGCCACTCTCTACACTCAGAAGTGGATTGACCCCAGATCCCAAACACCTGGTTCTTTGAAATGTCAACAGCAATTAAGAGAGCTTAACAGCTGGCTGGTTTGAAATACATCTTGCCTCTGGCCCAGATCCATTCCATAAAACTGCTTCTTTATCTATCCAAAATCTTCCTTGTTGTTTCAGCTTAATTCAAGGGCTTTGAGTACCACTGCTCCCATTTGAACAGTCTTCCACAAATGCATATGAAAGTCTATGAAGTGCTGGTAACAACCCTGCAATTGCACCATAATCTCTTGTGGATACACAATAGTAAAAGTGTAATTAGCATTTCAAGGCTTTTTATTTGGGGCCTTTTAACCCTTTAATACGACTTTATCTATGGAGGACAGTTGTACACATTGCTCTAACAACTTCTCTCACAGGGCATCACAACCAAAGACAACCCACTGCAAACATCTCCCCAACTCCTGAAATGCAGCCAGTCACAGACAGTATCTGGCACACTTGAGTAAATGCAGATCTTTACAACTACTGCTAATCTCAGTGCAGTATGACTTCCAGATACTAGCCAAAAATCCCCTGATGCCTCAGACCTCATCAAGCATGTCCCGTGAAATGAAGCGGCCTGCACTCACTCTGACCAGAAGAGTTGTGCTCGTTTTAATCTCACTGGCAAATAAAAATTGTAAATTATACTCACAATGTACAGCCACTGATCCAGACCAAGTCTTTCTATGGACACTTCTGGTACATAAGCAGGCACCTGAGAGGTTTTCAGCGTCCAGTTACCAAAGGGAACACAAAATGAGACTCCTGGCACAAAATAAACTTAAACTCATGGAAAGTTAGTAACAAAGCATTCTCCAGTACCATCTGCTCTCTCAGACAAACCTTGAAAGAGCCAGAAGTCCTCTGCAAGTAACAACCATCATGAGGTTTTACAATGGGATTAGTGGACAATGCCAACACATACAATCAGAAGCAGCTGCACCTACTCCTGCAATACAGTGTTTAACAGAACTACAACAAACTCTATTCTCACCTATACTGAACCCCAACATCATTTCACTTCTCCTGTGTACTCAGTCAGTCCACAGAATCACTGAATACTGAGAGTGGAAAGGACCTCTGAGATACTCTAGACCACTCCCCTGCTCAGAGCAGGGTGAATTACAGCAGCTTACTGGGAGTATCTCCAGTCAAACTTGGATAGCTCCAAAGATAGAGACTCCATAATCTCCTGAATCAACCTGTTCCAGAATTTGACCACTCTCACAGTAAGAAAAAGTTGAGTTCAAATGGAATTTCCATTTGTGTCCATTGCCTTTTGTCCTTTCACTGGGCATCCCGGAAAAGAGCCTGGCTCTCTCCATTCCCTCAGTTATTTATATACAAAGATCCAGT
Organism: Melanocharis versteri; assembly: GCA_013397845.1. Taxonomy (NCBI): domain Eukaryota; kingdom Metazoa; phylum Chordata; class Aves; order Passeriformes; family Melanocharitidae; genus Melanocharis; species Melanocharis versteri. The sequence continues at coordinate 215,084 of VZTG01004651.1, forward strand.
CCAAACACTCTCTTCTCCAGGATGAAGAGTTCCAGGCTGAGTCTCTCTCAAGCGAGTCTGTAAACCCTTACTCATCTTTGTGGCCCTTCACTGCACTTACTCCAGTATGTCCACACCTTTCTTGCACTGGGGGTCCAGAATTGGACAAAGTACTACAAATGTGGCCTTACCAGGCCTGAAGAGAAGGATCACCTCCCTCAATCTGCTGGCAATGCTCTTCCTAAATCAACACAGCACACTGATGGCCTTAATTTCTGGAAGGGCACATTTGCTGGTTCACGTTCAACTTGCTGTCTGCAGAACCCCCAAGTCATTTATTGCAAAGCTGCTTTCCAGACAGTAGGTCCACAGCCTCTACTGGTCCACGAGGTCATTCTCCCCCAGGTGTAGGACTTGGCATCTCTCTTCACTGAACTTAATGAGGTTTGCTGGTCCATTTCCCTGTCCCTGAAAGTCCCTCTGAACAGCAGCATAACCTTCTGGTTCATCACTTACTCCTCCCAGTTTTGCTGAGCATGCACTCTGACCCATCACCCAAGTGATGAATGAAGATCTCCTCTTCTAGATAACATCCTTTCTGCCATCAGAGCAGGATGTAGCCTGCCTAATTTTAGGCATCTAAGTAATCAACAGCAGAAAAGTACTCTTCCAAAACTCCCTATCAAATCAGTATTAAATATACTGGCAACTCTACAGAACATTCAGAGCACCTCAGTTCAGCTCACTTCAGGTGATGAATCCTCAGAGGAGAAGCTTCTTTTTCTCTGCTAACTATACAGGAAGCTTGGCCTAAGTCAGACGCCCTCAAAATAACAATGTAAATACCTCCCATAGTGCACATAGCTGTGGATTCTTATTTCCAGTTGCCTCACAGTCCTCTCCATTAACACATTCCCAGACTTTGCAGATTGTGATAAACTATGGCTTGAGTTACAAAAAAATAAAGGAAAGACAAGAACAAAAAGGACTGTAATCCAAAAAGGACTGTAAAGCAATAGCAGGCTTTAAGGTGCTAACAGCATGATTTTGACTCTTCAGCTCACCTTTACTGTGCAATATTTAAAAGACTCATGGAAAATCTCCAGTTGTCAGCTGTGAAAGTTCTTTCCATACAAAGAATTAATACACAAAATTTATTTCAGAAATTAAACTGATTTTGGAATCATTCAAGTCTTTAGAGTACTCTTGTCTCTGGAACCAAATAGGGGATAACATCTTACAGGGGTTCTGATGCAAGTTCATTCCATCTGCCCTACATTCTCTAGTGCTTTGCACTCTTAATGTCCCAACCAAAGAATTCAAACTGTACCTGTTCACAGATGTAAACAGAGGAGTGTTTGTGACCACAGAGCACGTCTGTTGCTAAGTGGAAGATGCAAGTGAACAGAGACACAGAGCAAGCAGGGCATAATAAGCAGACAGCCAGATTAAAGTTATTCCATACAGAAAGTACCCTGACACTTTCTGGCTGTTTATGCTTTTTATATATGACCGTGTACAGCAGGAACGGACATCAAAATGAGGATGAGTAACTGCTCAGACTCTCAGTGCAGAATTTGATATTTTAGATGTGAGGGAAAGGCTAAATGGAAACAACACACAACCTCTTCCATCACAGAAATGCATATGTTAATGGCTTTCTCTTTACAGTACCTATCATCCACTTTCAGGAGACATCTAGGTAGACAGAACTAAACCCCGATTAGCTCAGAGGAGCATTTATCTGCATCAAAATCAATGCCATCAGTTTAGGAACATTCGTGGGGGTCTTTGTACTGGACTGGTATTTCAGAAGAGATTGCCTGTAGGTCATTCAAAGGCTAATTGCATCAACTACCTATCAGCCTTCACAGTGCCAAGGTACAAGATACAGGATGACACAGATTACAGCACCAGGGAAGAGGCAGCTGGACTGCCAATTAAAGCACAGAGCCGGAAAAAACAAACTCGTTGGTGTCTTGCAATACAGGGAAAAATTATAAAGTACTATAAAGATGAACCTGCTAGGAAGAATGTAGCATCTGTGGATTAGATATCTGATCCCAGTGTCACCACAAAGTCGTGTATTACAAGTTGTTTTTAGGCTTGTTTTTTTAAGCATTAACAAACTGTCTTCTATCTTCTGGGAGAGAGATTTCATTTGAAGAATGTATGCTAAGAAGTTAACTTTCTGACCATAATTATGATGTGGTATAATCCTGGAGCCACAGCTAGAAAATCCATGTACTGGAAGTCAAGAAGGGATCTAATACAATGAAAAAGTTAACTCACAGTATATGACTTTATTCTGCACACAGGACACCAAACTACCAGGAGATTTTATTTATGAGATACTCTACTGTAATTGAGCAGCAACATTAAAAACTTTCATAGCTGAAAGCTGATCTAGGAAAACAGCAGCTGGAGAGAGACAAAGGCAGATAACAGCTGAGGTGCAGCAGCTAACCTTTGTGAAAGCTCAAGGGCTACAAGTGTGTTTTTAGAATACATGAAGCAAATTTATAAGTGAACACTTAGTTAAGAGGATGTCACACAATTAAAGTCTTCTCCACATTTCCAAAATCCTACTGTTTTCAGAAGCTTAAGTACCATGTTGAGGAAATCAACATCTCTGAGGATACCTCCCACCAGTCCCATAAAGGGGCACTCTCCATCATTCCCTCCTGTAAGAAGTTCATTCATTTGCAATTCAGCCATACAGCCTCTTTTTTTCCTTACAATTCAGCATGAAAGGCTGCGCTTTCACAGAAATTATAAACTGTTCTCAAGTCTGTGATGGAGGTGACAGGTATCTATAGCTCTCAAGCTGCAGAAGAATCTGAGGCATATTTTAAGCTTCTTATATCATTTAGTGTCCACTGACGTAAATCACAGAAAGACCATAATGAATAAAGTTACTCAAAGGTTGACATCTTTCCATATTTAGCAGTACCAAACAGACTTATAACAGAAACACACAGTATAGAAAGCCACACAGCTATGTTCATTGATTCTATTATTCTACAGAACTGTCTACTGTGAAAAGCAGGATTAGATCAGGACACTAATTCAAATTCACACAGTTGGATGAAAAAGCAGAAGCAAGCCAGTATCAATAAGCCAGTGACAGACAGCTGAAGGTACAGATTCAGAATAACACTCAAATCTCAGCAAACTGTACAGAAAATACATAACTACTAATACTGAGGAAAACATAGGTACATAAGAGACAACTGGCAATGTGTCTTCCCATCAGCTTTTGCTGGCCCTCTGGAGCTCTCAAGTTATTTTTGTCCTACCCTGCACAGGTGTGCATCACTACAAGCACATTTGAGGGATGGGAGCATCTCAGAACAGAATTAACAGCACACTGTACATGACAGAACAGGATTAGGTCAAGACGGCTTGAGCCACAGGAGGCAATCACACATGAAATTCCAGAGGAACTGGAGATCTGTCTGCAACATGGTTTTGAAGGCAACGAAGCCTTTTATCATGATTGCTTCTATCACCACAGCAGAAGTGAAAGGTTAGTCTAGGGCTAACTCTACTCGCAGCAGCAACCAATACTCTATCCAGCTGCATGTATCACAGGCTCACCGACATCCATTTAGCTGGCTTTAGGTTAGAGCCATTCACTTGTGAACATCAGCCCTAAATTCAGCTAGAGTGATTAACAGATCGGGAACATGCACCAGGAGGCACCTTAACTAGTGAGTGTCACCGGTGAGAGGCCATCACCACAATTCTTATTAGGAGGACTATCACATGTTCAATCACATCCTTCCTGTCCCAGAAGGATGACATTTATCCATCTTAGCTAATTTTCATCATGATGAAACTTCACCCACTCTAACAATTACGTGTTGGCAGTTGCTGGCTGAAGTATAGAAATTCACCAGAAGACACATGACTCTAAATTCTCCCAGGAAGTAAAGTTTTAAAGAACAGCATAGCTTATGGGATTTTGGGAAACAACCGCAAACTCCACACTTTGAAATTCTGGACCTCCATTAAAGGGATCAACTGATTCTCAGCTTCATCAATAGCCTCAGCCCCACCCCAGTGTAACAAGGCTACAGATAGCTTGCTTTGGCAATTCCAGCAGAGATATCCAAAGCTGAACCATTATTGCTCTTGTAGCAGGCTATACCCTGAATAGGTGTGGGATGTGGAAAAATCTGTAATCAAGCTCATTCTTTGACTACATGTAAGTGTTCAGTCTCTGGTCTGAATTTATTACCCTGAGATAGCAACAAAATCACTCAGAAACTGTAAATGTTGAATTTGTATCACTCAACCCTTAAGCCCTACTGAATCTAGATCTCCCCATGGGGTGGAAGACTCAGAGCAACTGTGTTGGATTGTGTTTAAACAGATAAAAGTCTGGTGGCAAAGCCAGAACAGATAAACATGACCTATGACCACACAAAGAAAAACACTGTTTGCTGAGATACACATAACTGAATAGAAGCCTATTAAAACAAAGTGAGGCGAGACAGAAGCATTTCACAAAGCTAGGTAACTCTACCATGAACTTTGATCTGCAGGTCTCCTAATGAGTAAAAGAAAAGCCAATAAAATGGCGTTTGTGTCAATTTTTAAAGCCTCCTGCAAAGTTCCTTGGGAAACACTGATTCTCTTCTTCCCCTAAGCTTCCACTGAACTGAAACTAAAGCCTTCTTTGTTTCACTACACCATTAGCATGTCTCCATCCGTCCCAAAGCAGTCAATTACTATAAAGCCTGAAGCAAAAGTTCACAGAAGCGAACAAGAGGTCACAAGCGCTTCAGTGGCAATATGCAGACCTTTTATTTTAAATATATCTACTGATTTAAAAAAAAGTATTAAAATGGACAACCTCGTCCATGCTACCAGATGCCAAAAAATATCTGTAACTTGGCCATCACAACTTAACAGTGTCCCGCTTCACAATGCAACTTCGGACAAAGAGAAATTTATTTTAAAAAATGAACAAAAATACCAAACCAAAAACAACAAATAAATGAACCAACCAACCAACCAAACAACAAACCCAAACAAAACAGTGGGCAGAAACACACAGCTTACAGAAACATTTCAAAAAAGCAGTAGGAGGTAGTAAACAATACTGAGCTGTGTGTTCCTTGGACATATTAACACTGCTGAACTTTGCAGCAGTACAAACTCCCACTATAAAAGGTGTAACCTCATCCTCCAGAACATCTCTTTGGTATCTCCTGGGAAGCATAGAAGGGAAAAAAATTTTTAAAAAAGGAAAAATAAAACCAAACCAAAAATCAAACCCCCACTCTGTTGGCCCACAAATGGCAGAGAACCCAAGAGATTCTAAGACTGAAATGGCCCCAAGATGCAGTATTCCACCTGTATTGCCACATGCAATCAATCAGTCATATGAAGTGAGAAGTGAAAATATATTTACTGCTTTCATCACCACTTTAGCAAACAACCACTTCAACTAGCTTTCACTGTATGAATGTTTCCTTGGAGACCACAACTCCATCACTTAGGGCAGTTCACCAAGGAGAGGAGAGTGCAGAGGGTGGCTTACAGCCCACACTACCAAGAGCCTTAAAAGAGCTGCCAAATGAACTCTCAGGTTTCTTGATGAGTCTTGAAATGAAGGGGAATATGGAAGACTGAAAAATATGCTAGTGTTATACCAGTATTTTAAAAGGTTGAAATAGGATGAGACTGTCAGTCTTGTCAACCTGACATTGATTCCAGACAAAATAATGAAAAAGCTGATATAAGACTCAGTTAATAAAGGATTAAAGGAGGACAGTGTAATTACTGCCAATCAACATAGACTTTACAGAAAAATATAACTTGTCAAACTACCAACACTTTTTGGTGTGATTACAAGTTTCAATGCTGAAGGTAACAATGTTGATGTAATATATTTTCACATGGTGTTTTACTTGGTGCCAGAAATCACGGTGATGGAGCATTCTATATCAGCTGAGAGATCTGAACTGCACCAGGAGATAAGGAGGCAGGCAGGTGCTATTGGGGCGAGTTGCTGCTCCAGTGCTCCATGCAAATTAGGCTGCTGGCACGGAGATCTCTGTCTGTCATGTTGACTGGTATCGCTTCATTCTCCCCCTGGGCTCCCACCTACTCTACCCATCTGTTGCCACCTTTCCCATGCTCCGACTGGAAGTGCCTTGGCACAGGGATGGCCACCAGTTCCCTGACTAGTCCAAAGGACTCTGATTTGACCCAAGCTCTGCCTGGCATGTTAGTATTTCTGCCCAACCCACTGCATTGCTGCACTAGTCCCTCTGCAGAGATAACCTGTAATTTTTAGGGGTTCATTAAACTTGACTCTAAGGATTTATTCTCAAGGCAGTCTTCCCTAGCGTGCAGCGATTGTCTGTGTAACACTGTCATGAGAATGACACTTAAACAACAGAAAGCTGCTCACAATAAGTAGAGAGCTGAAAGTAAATGGACAGAACCTGACAGCAAGAGCTCTGACATTAAGAAATTTAGTCAGCACACCACAGTAATTCACACACTAAGATCTCCATCTGCTCCTTTGATTTCCTCTCAGCATACAGCAGTAAATGGGGCAGTGGACAGGAGCAGAAGTATAATTGGATGTATTTTCCCAAACAGCAGCTCTCACTCATACTTGATCACAGAAGTCTGCTGTTTTCAGGAAACTGTCAGGTTAGCAATACAGGGTTTTTTTGCTATCTCTTCTCAAATGCTGTAGAGGTTACATAAGACATTAATTTGGCATTTTTGCATTTAAACATAATTCAAAAATGACAGTCTAGATACATGGTAGAATGAAGCAATTCAAGGCATTCAAGCTTAGCTTAGCCTGTGTTAATGGGAAAATAGATGATTGATTTTTTTCCTCAGCCAAGGCTGTCAACCTCACCCATAACTACGAGGCCAGGGTTAAAATACTTATGCGTTTGAGTAGAGCTTTTTCCCCATGATACTGAAGAAAGAGTTACCACAAGCCTTTTCACAGGGTAACTGCGAAGGAAAGCATATTATCAGCACTATAACTTCCAATGGCTCTGAAATACAATACTGAAAATGACAGTGCTGCTGACCAACATAATGAGCACAAGAAATTCTCTGGCTATTCCACAATTGCAACCTCATTTTCTACTTCTTGCCTGTCATGCCTCCACCTAATATTTGCAATTTCAACTCTCCTGGTTTCTGCAACATTTGAAGAAGTTTTTGAGCATGGAAGGTAAAAAAACATTTTGAAAGCTGAAAGCACAGGTAAAATAAACCAAATATTAAAACAACATAACATAAGCAGCTTCTGCATTGGAAGAATTATTTTTATTTAAGTCAATAAAAGCCTTCACTGTGGAGTCCCAGCCATTCCAATGTGAGGTTCCACGACACTGCCAGAGCCAACAAACCTTGCCTTAGGAAGGCTCAGCACAGCATCACACAGAAAAGACTGATCTTGTTTTTTGAAACTCCCATGATTACAGTTTCTGTCTTCTTTCGTTATTCTTGGCATACATACAAGAAACAGCAAGCACATGTGTTTTGGGGCTCAAATTCCCCAGAACGTGCACATGAAAAAGCCAGGCTATTTCCCAGCCACAATGGAACAGGCAAAATTCATGGAGGCCTGGAGGAGGGATGAAGGCAGGTGTCTCCAGCAAAGCTGGGCAACACAACAGCTCTGTAGTGTTGCCTGGCAGCAGGTAATTATCTGCCAGTGTGCTGCTTCCACGTGCCAACAGCCAAAGCCCACACAGGCAGCACGCACAGGCAAGTACATGCGTCAGCTCCACTGTCTCCTAAGGGATACAAGCAGAGGTGCTTTGGATGAGACTTCGGCTGAGTTCTTACTATTACTGCAACAGCACTAGGAACCACTCAACCCAAAATATCCAGGGAGACAGAAGTCTGGAAGACGACGGAAATCCATTATCAAAGACAAGACCACTGCCATACTATATCAGCACTGCAAAACTGGCGACAGTTCTACCCCAAAATGATGGGGAAAACTCCAATAAAAACAGGTCAGATAAATCCTGTCAAAAATGGCTTAGGCACAGTTGACTGTGCCTTAGGATAAAGTAAAGGGTCATGTAGCCTCTTGAGAAACCTTTCAGCACTCCTTTCAGTGATGGTCCTGCGATTACCTAAAGGAAGGAGGAGAACCACATCCCAACCTACCTGTCCATATATCATCTCTTGTTCTTCCCCAAGCTCCAGAATTACTCCCCCGCACTGGGGTTAATTACAGAGCAACTCAGACCCAGCCAATAAAGACTCACCCTCAAGATATGTGTCATCTATAACCATCTCATTCATGAACTGCCAGACTGCCATACTCCTCCTCTTCCCCCACCTCCCTTCCCACCTCCGCTTGCCCTCTAAGGCTCCCAAATGCCTGTGTGCTGTATGTGGTGGCAGCTGAGTTTTTTAATATGCACTTATTAAGATCCTAATTGAATCCCACATTGCCTTGTGTGCGTCTTCCTAGCCGGAACATGAACAAGGCACCCTATAATTCAATTAGAAGGACCTGCAGCAAGCTGATCATTAGTCTGTCAGGTTGTTTAAAAAAAGACATCAAGGAATAGGGGAAGAAGTTAAATAAAGGGAGAATTGTTAACACCCGTCCCCAATTCATGCAGACACTTCCACACATATACATGAAGCATGGAATCTGCAATGCTCAAGCACTTGAATGACAGCTTACTACATCAATCCAACAGTCCTTTCTCTTGCTTCAGACAACTTAAATAGAACCTCAAAAGTTGGAATTACTTTTCCTCATCAATCCTTCTCTTCTCAGATTCACGAGAAAACACCACTAATATACATGACTACTGCAAACAAGGAAATCTCATTACCTGCCAAGACCCTGTTGACAGAGGAATGGGTGGCCAAGCCAGGCTGTCCCCGTTCATGGAAAATCCCAGCATAAGGCAAGTACTCCGGCAGCAAGAAGCGTCTGCAAAACAAATAGAGGAAAATATGGAGAAAGCCATCCTGTGTACTACAGCCCTGAAGAGCAACTGCAATTACTCTGAGGAAATATGACTACATTCCAGCAGACTACAGCAGAGGGAAGGCTGGAATCCTCTGCTTAGCCAACCGCTTCCCTGCTTCAAACAAAAGGTAAATTACAGATTAGATCCTCCTCTGATCAATGTGGCTGCAAAGATCAGCACTAAACAATCCTCTACCTCCCACAATAGTTTCCTAATCTCAAACCAGCACATTGTGCTGAGAATCTCTGATCAGATTCTTTTCTCCTCCTATTCTGCCTTCCCACTGTGACCTCAACCTGCAACTAAAAAGCACTAAGGCCATGCTGCCTTTCAAACGTCACAGGATGAGCAGCTCATACTAGCATGCCATCCCAGGAGTCCCAGAAACTGCAAACCAAGGAAAAAGAAGAAGCCCTGTGCAAGAAAAGGAATCCACCCGAAAGCACCAGAGAGCTGTACTGCAACTGGTACGTCCAGGATTTCCGCACCTTTTACTCTTACACACAGATGCCTTACCTCGGGACAAAGCGCCCCAGCGACGGTGCAGACATGCGGGCATTCCGGGGAGCTCGGTGCCTGGATCGGTCTCCATTGTCCCTTCAGCAAAAGAAAGAAAATTATTGTACATTAAAAATACTGTGTAATAAAATCATTTTTGCAGAAAACAAAATGCCAACAACATCACCTAGTCCACTGGAGTATGCTACAAAGATCCAACAGTTCTAATGCTTCTCATGTTCCAAATTCTTACAAGTAACTGTACCAAATCCTCTCGACAGTTTTGTATAAGGGTAACCCTAAAGTCCACTTTCTTCATCATTTGACAAAGTCTCAAAAGTATCAACAAAACCACAGAGTCAATGAATTAATGTCAGCCCCCGAGCAAATGAAAGAGAAACCTTAGAATTTTGACCAGGAGAGCAAAAAGCAAGCTCACCCCAGTCCTGAGAAGAACGTTCTGTTAGTCAAAGAGATCTGTTAAACTTCACATTTTCATTCCCAGAAGTGCAGGCAAGAGAGTGTAATCTGTAGACTACTCTTTTGTGCTCCTTCCCTTACGGTCCAGTTTAATTGCCATCAGATCTTAAATCTATCTCACTTCTCATAAGCTTTTCCAGTTAAATCAGAATGTTAGGTGGTATCAGACAAAATTGCACCTCCTCAACAACATCTCATTCTGTTTCACAGTAAATGTCTGGGCCTTGGGGAATGAGGGGAAAGGGTCTATCATCTATTGTCCTACAGTAGACACAGGAAGGTCTTCCCCAGGAGGGCAGTGCAACGCTGAACAGGCTTCACAGAGAGGCTGCAGAGCTGCTATCCTTCTAAGTATCAAGATAGGAGCTAGACAAACCTAAGGATGGCCCAGTCTGCTTTTGATAATGACAACTGTACAACAAGCAGGAGGTCAAACTGGAAGACCTTCAGAATCCCCATCACACAAAATTCCTGATACTGCATTCATAGGCCACAAGGGGACCCGTAATTATACAGCACTAAAACTACAAGGAAAATAATGAGACTCCATTAGTGACTCTGGAGCTCTGAAAGAGACCTCGACACCACTTTTTTCTCTATTCAGAAATTTACTCTCCATATGACCTTGCACAAGTAACAAGTCTGTTCTCCTTGGACTCCAAATCCCCATCTGTAACTGCAGCCCTGTCTCCTTTCCAAGCAGTTGTGGGGAGAACGTTACTTGCAGAGCCTTGAAATCACTAAGAAATTAAATATTCCTTATGCAACGCTCTAGCAGCACATTTCTAACCCACTCCAGCAAGCTGTGCATTTTATTATTTTTTTCGTTTTGCTTTTTTAAAGTCAGTGAGCAAGAAACGTGGGCTGAGAAGAAAGTCTATTACGTGGCTGTTTCCCACACACTTGAGGAACCCAAGAACACAAAAGCAGAGGTTCTTCTGCAAAGCTCGTTAGCATTTCAAGCTATTTCACCAAAACCAAATCTAAATCAAAGCTTCCATTTCTCCTCCCACGGTAGATGCAGCAATTGCAGTTCACAGCCAAAGCCGCACCTCATCCTCAGGATTTTGTGTAAGCAGCAGGGTTCCTGAGATCAGAAATGTAAAAGCTGCTGCTGTTCTTTTATCACAGGCCACCAGCCTATTAAGATGCGGATCAATAACAGAAGGAATCCAGCAAACTTGAGTGCTGACATATCAACTTTTGTTGCTAAAGAGAAAAGGGCAAAGGGAAAAGAAGCGTCATGCTCCAGATCTTGCTACACACAGTAAGAGCTAGCAGAAGACAAGAAATACTTCTCAAAAACTCCATGTAGCAGCTTTTGAAACAACACTGATATGCAACCCTAGGAGAAAAGCAACAAAACCATTCCCAGGGTTTGCATTTGCTTTGGGCATTTACTAGAACTGGAAGATACTTTTGAAATGGACAAGTGTCAGCAAGAGGAACAACAGCAGGACTGCACTCTACAGAACTCTCCAGTTAAGAGAATCTCTGCAGCAGGTTTCAACAGGAATGAGGAATTAGCTCCAGCAAACAAAAGGAGATAAAAGGGCAAAGTCTACAGACTAAATCAAGAGACCTAGAGGAACTAATTGTTCAAGTTTTTTTAATTGCCACTAGTCACAGGTCTTAGCATCCACAAAAACATTTTCAGACGCATTTTCTAATCAAGGTGACTTTCTGATGTGAGAAGTCCATCCTGTACTTCCTTATTTATTTACTGCGCACACAATTCCCTGACAATACAGAAAAAAAGCCGGAAAGGCTTTTTTTTCAGTTTTCACCATGACAGAGACAGCCTTTGCTAATTCAAAAGACAGACATATATTTTTAACATCCCCTAAAAAAAAATTAAAACCCACATCCCAATGGCCACCTGCCCCATAACTCAGACTGCAGGGAGTAAGAAACAGTGGCTATCCTTCAAGAATGCTAGAATTCCTATGTACTGTAAGTAGAAGTGTAAGATACACTCCCCTGAGGTAAAGAAGAACATTACTAAACATTGCTCTGAATTACTAATTTATGGAGTCATTTGTATCTCAACAACTACATGCAAGCATGTCTAGTCTAGTGCTGCAAAGCTAGAACAGCTGATATTAGCCTGGTGCCAGCTGAAGATTATTTCTGCACCCTCTAAAAAGGAAAATAAAAAACACCATACAGAACAGTAAAAATGGGTGGCACTTTGTTATTTCTGTACCACATACAGCCTGCTGACAGAGGGAGGAGAGCAGATGTTAGCACACTGCAGTGCCAGCGTGAAGCACTCCAGCAAGAAATGAGATGTTTCCAAGGTTCCCTAAAGTACTGATGAAGATCTAATGCTCTACTTTCTATTTAATGTCATCTACCTACAGATTCATTAGCTAATGATTCACACTGGATAGTTTAATTAACATTACCTGCAGAAATGGAAAGCAAATCCCTCAGAGTGTGTGTGTGTCTGTGTCTACATAAAAAAAGCCTCTTCTGTAAAGCAACTCAATAACCTTGCTAAAGTAAATGAAATAAACCACAGCAAGGTGACAAGGGAAACTTAATAATTACAGTATTAACCGGCTAATTTGTCTCAGCAGGAAAACTGCAAGAACCAACAAACGGTCAAAATAACTTTTAAGGTCTGGCTCAAAATTCAGGTTATTCATCATTTGTTCAGATACCATGGTGGGACAAATCAAAACAGTGATCTGGAGAACAAGAGTTGGTAGGGGAGAAATAATATTAACACTAACCTACAATGGAGCATGAAAAGAAAGCATTTCCCAAACATTCAGGAGAACTATGGGCATTTAATAGGGCATAAGAAGGATAAAAGTTTATCCTAAATTGGATAAGACAGTCAAATCCCCTTGGATTTTTCTCCTATTGTCTTGTTTGCTTGTTGAGAGAAAAGTTGACCAAGATAAATTTAATGAAGCAGCAATGCCAACTCAGAAAACAGAGAAAGAGATACAAAATTTTGCATCCTAAAGTTTGGATAAAAAGGCATTCTTTTTCATCTGGTAACTTGGCTACTGCACTAATAACAGTGGCTACAGAAGACAGTAAAGACAAAAAGAAAGCCACGTTCTGCTTTTCTGTCTTGGCAAGAATTCACTTTAATATTTAGAGATTGTTGTATCAGGAAGTGAAATTAAACACACAGCATGGGATTTCGAATGCAATCTGTTGGTCTAACTGTTCCCACTGTAGTCAATATTAAAACTCCCACTGACTACACTGCCAATAGAATTAGGTCAACAATGACCGTTTTGAAAAGCCATTTAATTATCAAAGCCAGCATCAGTAAGCCATGTAAATTCAGAAGAATTAAATTATATCATACCAAGCCAATTGTTTTATATTTTCAGCATTTCGTACATTTCATGCAATCCAATTTAAAAAGCTAAATCAATTCGTATTGCAGAGGTTAGACACGTACAATAGAAATGCTAAATAATTGTTTGAGTGGCATCTACTACTATCCTTAAAGGTTGACACTGGAAGTTGCACCATCTCCATGTAGCAGAAAAAAAGCAATGTTTGAAGTACTGAGAAAATGTGAAGTACCTGTACTAGTTGCTGTATTTGTTTTTGTTAATTGCAGAAGGTTACCTCAGAGGAGCTAGGACAGAGGGCAGGAGCAGCCCAAAGGCCCTACCGAGAGCTCAGAGGCCACCAGGCACTGCAAACTTATTTGGCTTTAGTGGCTGGTCAGGTCTGACTGCAGGTCCTCTAAAGAAGGCTCCTGGAAGATGTCATATTAAACTGGCCATACTAAAGCAGAAACAGAACCTGAAATCCTGCAATTCACTTCACAGGATTCACTGCTGATTTGGATGAAAACAGATGATACATACCTTTAGAAGAGTGTACTCATCTAGAGTTACATAGGACTACAAGATGAAGTGTGTACTGTGTTTTACAAAGGGTATAGAAGTAGGAAAAAAGATGGTGAAGGGAACATTACTTTTGCTAGTGGTTCTAAGAACACGTCAATTGCCTTCCAGCACCATTCTAATGGGTAAGGTAACATAGTGCTGGGAACACTATGATAGAAAGTTAGCTACCAGCATCACCACTGAGAGGAGCAGCAAATACCAGATATTAACACTTTAATCTGTCTGATCCTGCAAGATCCTGAGCATCTAACAGAAATCAATTTAGAGAAAAATGGGAGCACTTCTAGCAAATAAGCCTCTCAAAATAGAGAGGTAAACACAAAATAAATAAAACACTGACATTCTGGGTATTTTACTGAGATACAGGCATCCTAGAAGACAAAAGAAAAGCTACACTGCAAGTTGGCTGTAATCCTGCATAGGGGCATAGTAGCTAAAATAATATCTCCTAGATCAGTGAGACTAGCGTCTTATTCAAAAATAAAAGTTCCATACAGTATGTGCTGCTTTACTCACAATCCTCAAGTCTTGTAGAAGTCAAACTCAGACCAGGAAAAGGGGACCATCCTACTCATGGCTCTGAGGACAAGTGTATCTCACCTAAGACCAGGATTATGTTAAAGATGAAACATTAAAGACAACTAATTTATCTAAGCAGAGAGTTATTTCCACAAGTAGATACAAAGAAGGAAGTAAGGAGCATAGGTCCTATCAAAAAGGGTACAAATATTGACATCCACAGACATTAAAATGACTACCATATGGTTCTTTTAAAGTATATCTAGAAGAATATACATAATCTGGTAAAAATAAAAGTTATAAATTTATACACCCATCTTTGAAGGATATGACCATTACTGAAGGAGAAATACTTAAAGCAGAACTGAAGGAAACAACAAGAAACAAGAAAAACAAGAAAAAAAAACATTTGTCACACTGAAAGACTTTCCTGGTACTAAATGTATGACTGTGGAGCAAAGTCCCAAGCATAACACTGGAAGCCAAAAACAACTGAAGAATAAAAATAGTAGAGAAACTACAAAGAGTAATGGTGGCCAGCTGGAGAGACAGGAACTAGAATAGATTTTTAACACAGTAATTGATAAAGAAGTTAGGGAAGTCACCCAAGCCTTTCCATCATTCTGTGTTGTTCTGAAGGCTGCAATACCAATCTTTCACTAGGAGCTTTTTGAAAGGAACACCAGAGAAAATGTGTATCTATTTATCAACTAAAACTTCCTATAAAACAGCAGACTGCTGAGTTACTAATGGCTCTGCTGACCAGAGAGAAACAAACCCCCCAGCCTTGATTACTTCTCAGAGCACTGAGAGCACTGTTCAGGGGAAAATGTATTTACAAGATTAAAAATGGCACTTCAGAAGATCAAGTGTTTCAGAAAAGCATCATATATGAGAGGTCAAGAGAAATAGCAGTACTTGCCTGTTAAATGCCAAGGATTAACTGCTTCAGAGAAAGACTTTTGGAAGTAGAATGAAGCACTCACTCTTTTCTAGGCGCATGATCCAGTTTTCTCTATTTTAATCACCTCACTGTGTGGTGGGCTCACAAATTGATGATGATGTTTTAGAATAAGACTGATACAATTCATAGCTATAGTGAATCATTAGAAAACAGAAACATCAGCAGACAGACAAAGCTAGAGAGGCATCAACTTTTGTCTCTTTTTAAAACAATATATTGCACTGTTATGCTTCCAAAGGAAACAGAATTGAAACCATAACTTCACAAGTAATGCTAATCTGTCAGACCTATGGGCTTCAACAAGGCTGACCACTACCTGCTTTGCATGGCCAGCAACAAACCAGTAACAGCTTGCTTCCTAATCACTCTCATTAACACCGGACCTCACCTACTAGGTGACCTAGTTTGACTTCTGAATTGCACAGACACAAAGTAAAAGCAAAAGGAAAGCAATGGACAGAGTTTAGATTTGGCAGAAAAATTCAGAAGTAACATCTTGACATCAAAACTGTTTCTACAGACTCAGGTAACCAACAGTACGGAGTATGACGGGAGCTTTTCTGGCAACTGCCACCTTTCTAAAGGCACTCATTCTTTCACCACCCTGTTATGAAGACACTTGCCTTGCTGGAATGTGACTTAATGGTAAAGCAACATTATGCTGGAGAGGTTAGCAAAACTCTGCAGTGCTGCTGCAAGGAAACAGTCATTGCCTGTTCACTGAATCGATGCAGCATTACTAAACATTACTAAACAGCAACACAAACATTAAGATAAGGGTAATATAAAAGACTGTCACAAAAAATAAAGTTTAAAAGAACAGGGAAAGTGAAGCTGCAGGCTACTACGAGTAGATCACAAGACAAGCTAACACTAACTAATCCTTGAAAAATTAAGTTCAAAGAGTAGATCCAGTATCACTCCCATTCATCCAGCATTTGTAACTTTCTTAGCCTGAAACTGTGTTTAAGATGGTGAATATAGTTAACATAAATTACTGCGTCTCTGGAAGCGACATCCCAGTGCTAACTGTTTCAGAAACCTCCAGCAAAGAAGAAAAAATCCCAGAAAGGGACTGCCGCAATGATGGACACGGCCCGGGGAGGAAGGAGAGAACCGAACTCCGGAGGGACTCGATAGAAAAGCCCATATTTATTTACATACAGAAGAGTTTTATACTCAAAGTTATAGGAAAGCCATTGGATCTTAGCTGACCACCCA
The DNA here is from genome assembly GCA_013397845.1 of Melanocharis versteri. NCBI lineage: Eukaryota > Metazoa > Chordata > Aves > Passeriformes > Melanocharitidae > Melanocharis > Melanocharis versteri. The sequence continues at coordinate 231,625 of VZTG01004651.1, forward strand.
CCAGGGCTATTGGCTAGATCCTAAAAACACACATTTCCTAAACAGACCTTCGGTCCTACAATAACAACGTCCGAAAACATCTCACAGGTGCAAGATAGACAAATTATTTACAAAAGCCCGCTAGGTGTTTTGCAGCTAGTTCCGTGAGAAAGTGAGAATGCTCACGGACACAGGCAGACACTGAAAAATCTCTCTGCCACCAAGCTTTCAGCGTCCACAAGGGACCACCAAGTTCCACAATATTTGTGTCTGCTTTGAAAGCCAGGTTTGAAAAGACCCATCTTCATAAAAAACAATGATGCAGTGCTATACGAGCCAAGAAACAAAGGCAGATGGAAAAAACAAAAACAGATAAAGGAGCTCTGGGAAGAAAGAAACAAAGGCAGGTACTTACAACTAACAGCGATCCTGCTTTATGTGAACTCAAATAGCAAATTGCTAGAAAGAACATTATTTGTAGATGCTCAAGACAGACAGATAACAAACTGACCCATCTAAGACTTCCAGGAAAAAAAGGCTACATTTTCTGCAATATACTGAGTACACAGATGCTAAAAATCCATTTCCATCAGCATTTGAGTGACACGAAGAGCCTACTGAGATTCTCACATCTCCTGTATGTCTTTTGTTAACTTCAGACGTAAGCATCAGGATGGCAAGGAGAAAAATGAAAAACCCCAGCCCAATTGCTTTTAGAAATCTTGTGGTTTGGATATGATACCACTACCTCTACAACAAAAGGCTACCATTGATCAAGTCATTTCTCTTATCCACCTTCACTATGCCCTAAGAGAGCTTAACACTTGGCATCCCATTCATGTAAGGTTAAGGTTGCAGCTACAGACCCCTAACAGAATAAACCTCTTTCTTTAACTCTGGGATTCCTCATGCTTCTCTCTCCACAATGACAGAGCTTGCCTCAGCATTCTGGAGCTGGGGATCAAAAGCTCTATACTTACTCAAAGTGTCACAAAAAAGCTTTAACCATTCCAATCTCTGTCTTGCCAAGAAAACCTGGCTACTATTTGAAGAAGTTTCTTTTTCAGAAATTGAAGGTTGTCAGAAAGGAAAAAAACCACCCTGAAATACATGAGTGCACGGTGGACAGCTGTGAAGGAAGGCAGTAAAGACCAAGACTTTACAAAAAGAGTCCAAGTTCTACCCATGTGCTCCTAGTAGCTGGTGTGCTAAGGAAGTCAGAAGGTGCACTGTGAATTGATTTCACTGCTGCAGGTTAGTGCTCCCATTGCGCCGTGCCTCTAGCAAACAGTGATATAGAGTCAGACTAAAAAGGCAGAGACTGGATTTAAACACATGCATGGACTTCCGTCACAAGGGTAAGGAAGAAGTTATTTCAGTAACTAGCAATCTCCAACCTCTCCCTTCACTCTAACTTTCCAAAATCTGTCTCAGCCATCAAGAAAACCACATGCTTATCCTCACCATGACACACAAATCTTTCCTCGAACTCACTTCTACCATTCCACTTGAGAAGCAATACAGAGAACAGAATCCAAAACCAAACCTACTACCCAAGCACACACTACTGAGTAACCACATTGCCACAGCCATTGTCTTCCCTTTTCTCTCCCATTGCATAACGTATGTTTAGACATGACTGCATCCAGACAGTTACTAATCAGTATTATCAAATATCAGTGCCCTAGTCAAGGCTCCTAAAGAAGCTAACAACAAAATATACTTTAAATGAAGACTTTCCAAAATAGGCGTGATTGCATGGATATCTCACACGAATGTCTAATCAGACATGCATTTTTCTTCTTAGCATGCAGAAAGTTAAAACAGAATGCCAGCTTGAAGTGGAGCACTAACTATGACACAAACCAGACTCCCAAACCAAACATTTCACCTTTAAAAGAGGCCAATCTACCAATCTACCACACTATTCTCCAAAATGAATGAAAATTACACACAAGACACTGGAAGTAAGACCTGCAGCTTTAATACAGGGGTAGCTGGCTGGCAGGTTGCAATCCTAGAACCTTTCAAGACAAGAGGCTGTTGGAAGGACTTAGATTTGGCAGTTTGTGCCAAGACAGTGTCAACAAAGCAACAAAAAATGGTAGGAGGCAAGTATGACAGATACTCATGTATTTTATGCACTTAGGAGGAGACCCTTGCAAGATGCTCATCTGAGAAACCACAACTCTTGGTCCAGAACATGACGTAAAAAAAAGGATTTTAAGGTGACAAACAAAGCCAAATAACATCACTCTGAATCTTGTAAGCCTTCCGTAAGTGATTAATGCAAAGCAAGAGCCTGCTTCCAACAAAACCAGAAGGTCCATTAGGGTCTCAGTAAAACAGTGCCTACAGTTCTCATGTTTTCTGTCTGGATGCTTGTGGTGTCTCAAAAGAAATTAAACAGATGAAGCACTAAAACAAGACATCATGCGTGTGAGGTAAAGCCCATCTTGTTATAGAGACACAATAAAGACCTTCCCAGCCTGTGACAATGGCACAACTGAGTGGATCCACTCCAGCACAAACTCCCCTACAAGGAAGGAAAAAGGATAAAATAGAACAGGGAAAAGTTGGAGACATGAAAAGAGTGTAATCTCCAAGCTCCTTTATATCTATATTCTGCCAGGCAGCCCACCCTCAAAAGTAGACAGAGGAGTCAGCCACAGTCACACCTTTAGCCTTAGCTTGAAAGTCTTTTTTGAACTGTAGTGAAGGGTTTGACTGAGGCTTTCAGAGCTGCTGCACTGTCCTATATATCTGCTTTTCAGTCTGACAGACGAAACAAACCTGTATTTCTGTATTTGTTCCCATAGTTACTGCAGACAAAAAGGGACATAGCTGACCAAAATTCACCTACAGAAACACCTTCACACTCTGATTATGGTGACAAATTCAGAATTACAAATGAAAAAAATCAGATTGCACTATCCAAGGAGTCCTAGAAGCATCACCCACAGTCTTAAACATCAGAGAGCTGTTCTAGACTAAAAGAAGTCTACAGAAGAGACCAAATCGAAATTCTTGAAAAAGTCAAAAGTAAATAGTTTAGCTCTAAAAATCTAAATTTACTATGTGATGCAAACATAAGACACTCAGATAAGAACTTGAAATTATAAAGTTCAACATGTATAATTTGCCTATAAAGAATCTATTTTTACCACTTATGCTGGAAGACTAAAGTGATGTCATTCTCCATTCAAAGATTCTTATTCCACAACTCAGGAAGCCTTTTCATTTTAGCTTAGAATTCTGCTAAAGCTAACCTTAAAACCCACTCATATCAATCTATCTGTTAATAACCTAATATTACAATCTGTATATATATTACAAACTGTATTAAATGCTTTTTTGTAGACATGACTAAGTTTACAGTTGACAGTTGCATTCAATAAGCAGTAAGATGACAACAGTGACAGGTTAAACACAGGGAGCACATGTAGAGAGAGAACATCTTATTAGACCGAAAAATACAGGTATGGTGTACCTCCCTCCTCCTCTCCAGTCCATAAAAGCTGGTTTAAAAGAAGGATATTACTAACAATTATAAAAAACACTACTTCAGGTGATTATACCAACACCACTTCTATTGCCATCACAAACTAAATGTATTTATGAATGAATTCACCCTTGACTGAGACACAGGAGAGGCTTTAACTTAAATTTAGAGGCTATAAGCACACAAAGTGCACAGGCCAAGTTTTTCATGCCCCTTACTAGGCCCTTAGGTAAACAAAACTGAAAAAAGACAAAATTAATTTCTGAGGAGAACAAAAAACCTCTGAATCCCATAAAATATGAAAGCAGAGGAAGGCTTTTCTTCCAGGCATCCTGCGCAAGCACAGGATTCACTCCCTGCCCAGAGCTCTACGTATAATAAAACCAACTGGTGTTTAATGTCCCTTACATCTTTCTCCTAATCTCTAGAAAAAGAAATGAGATTATTTACCAATTACATTAGCCAGATTAGGAAGATAAAGTACCAAGGCAATTTTCTGGCTTTTATGGAAAAAAAAAGTTCCCTGTATTTCAGGAGAAAAGCATGAGCTGCAGACAGCTAGACAGAGTAGCAATGCCCTTCCCTGTATCAAATCTGGAGACACAGAGAAGTCAGAGCATCGCAGCAAGAAAAATCACCCATGAAGAAATACATGACTGCACAGGTGAACAAGCAGGGACGGAGGGATACAGGAGCCAAAAGGAGAAGCAAGAACTCTGTAAGACATTTAATTGTGAAGTCTCAGCAGAAGAAATCAAATGAGTCACGAGAAGTTCCAGCTCTGAGGATCCCCGCACAGCAGCCCTCTCTAATCAGCCAAGAGAAATAATGAAGCAGAGAAGTAAAAAGACAGCAGGTCTTGAATGCACAGACCAGAATCCAATATGAAATATTCAACCAACAAATTCAGGCACTGCACATTAAGGAATAAACACTTCTTTTTGCTCAGTATGAAATGAAAGACAACCTTAGTATGGCTGATTGAATTGCTTCCCTGACTGGGTGCTCTTACTGTGTGAAGATCATCTGCAGGGGAACACACTTCTCTGCAGGCATTTGCCTGGCTCTGTGAATGAAGAACATACTGTCTTCTACTTTTCCAGCAGAACAAGCTGCCCCAGACAAATAAACTGGAATAATGGAAATAGTAAGGTCTATGCTTGCAACACACCCACTTCACAAAAACGGGCCTAGCAGCCACCATATTTCTGCTCTTCCAGACCACAAAGATGCTTGAGAAAATGCGGAAGAGTCACTGCCTAATAGCTTATCTCCCCTCATTTACGTTTTACACAAACAAAGCCACAATGAGAGGGAAAGACATTCTCTCACCCTGTACTTCAGAATATTTAATTGCTGGAGCATGAAATGACAGCTTCACAGAACAACTTTCTAAGAAAAAAAATAGTCTATCACCACTTAAAAAGCTAGAAAGGAATCAGTATCTTGCTTTTGGGAATGGCTAGTGCTACTAGTGTCCTTCAGTAAGGGACTTCACCCTGACACAAAGGACGTGGAGCTTTAACAACATGCCTTCTCAAGTATGTGCCACTGCAGCAACTGATCGTGCAAATTAAAATAGTAGGGGAGTTAACAGCATCCTTTGCTGGCAGCTGCAACATAACAACCCAGATTTTTTGAGGAGTTCACAGCTCCCATCAAACACACCTCCCTACTACACTACAACCATAGATTACTTCTACAACCATGCTCAGGATTATCCTGTGTTTTAATTACAATATACACAAATGGAGGAAAATTCAGAGAAATACTTAAGGCTACTCAGGGAAAACTCCATATTTGAAAGGAAATTACTGAAGACAGACTAGAAAGGTTATATTCTCTTTGCTACTAAAATGGATTTTAATCTAAATTCCTGAGCTTTTGGTCTACATGCCATCTAAAGAATGCATTACTATAATCTTCCATTTATTGGAAAGGGTTTGCAATCATTTTTTTGCTGGGATTACACTGGGTATCACTGGAAGTCCAAAAGCAGATGCTGGAAAACAGACTTTAAAAGTTTGCCAGCAGAACCACTCAGGAGGAAATACAGTGGCTAACAGGAATATTCTTCCAAGGTTTGGATGCAGAGTCATTCCTCGCTTTGACACAAGAGGCCTTTTTATCTCCTTACAGGAAACTAAGCCTTAACACAGTTTCACAATCACCAAATTTTAAAAAAATCTGAAACCAAAAAAAAAAAAAAAAAAACAAACCAAAAAAACCCAAAAAAAAAACAAAAAAAAACCCCCCATCCCAGGAACGTCAGCTAATTTAACAAAGCTACAGAGATAGTGCAAGTAAAAGCAATAGGACACGTGCAGCTGCCTCCTACAGCCTTAGACCAAAGAACTAAGTCTTGCAAAGCGCCTTTTAGTGATTCCTGTTCTGTGTCAAGATTTGACAACTCTAGTAAACTCTTGGTTCCCCACCTGTTCCATGGGAGAAAAAGATTCTCATTTTCTTTATTTAACCAGTCTTCTAAATGTGGTTGAGATAGCCTAATGTGTTGAAGGTAGCCTACAACATCCTTAATTTTCGTAACAGAAATTACAAGATCTATTTCTAGCAATCATTACTCTAATTATTGATTGAATTACTTAACCTGTTCCTACAAGAAGCCTAAAGTGTCTTTGATTGATAAACAGTAGGAAACCAGAAAGCAGCCCTGTTCTGACAACAGACTCCAGCAACAGGGCTAGGCAGCACACACACTTACTCAAAATCTTCAAATTCCAGATCATTTCCCTCCACAGATGAGCTTGAGCTCTCTGAAGTGGAAGCAGAGGAGGAAGAAGAACGGAGACGGTTTTGCTGATATCTCATAGAGCGTTGTCGAATACTGTCCCTCCGGGAAAGATACTGGATCATCCTCTGAGCATAATATGCAGCAGGAGACAACCTGAGCAAGAAAAAGATACATAAACACCCATTACATAAGTATAGAATGACAGCCAGTCCTATTTTTCCTTTTGAACTCCAAGTGCCAGGCCAGTAACAGCCTATCACAAAACTGACTGTTTGCATTTTATCTGTGAGTAAGACAGAGTAAATAAAGAAAGCAAGGAGAAGTAATTTTCCCTTTGTACGCTATACTCCCACATGATCCCCTTTGCAAATAGAAGCACCACACAGTACCTATAGACAAAAAGCACATCCACAGCACAGAGAAATTTGCTTCTCAGGACTCTCTGGAGCTCACTGATTCCTCTATTATCAGTTCACTCAAGTAAGGCCAGCAAGCATCACTCGTAAGAACCAAGCCCAGTTCCAATGTGAACTCTGCCTGCCATGCCAAACAGCAGCACTGTCCAAATAAACACTGAAGGAAGGTGCTGCTGTTTTGATGGTACTTAGGGAGTATCATGGAATATCAAGCAGGAGAAAAAAAGGTTTCACATCTTTAACTACTTCGTAATCTAAATTGTAGGGATTTTATATAGTGGCAATTTCATCAGATCCACCACGTATACGTTAAGTGGAGCTTTAAAAGCCTTGCATCCCACCTGAAAGGAAATCTTTCCTCTGTAATTAACTCCTAATTCTCCCTCATGCATAACCTAGCATTTGTTGCATCGGCTATCACATAGCAGTATTACTCTCTTGAGACAGATAAACACACACTCTCTTTTCCTACCCTGTGTATATCCACAGCTCCTCGCACATGCTTTCTGTGACACACTTACTCAGTGTTAAAATCCAGACACCTCAGATGCTTGATTTATCATTTCATTAGCCTTATTTGGTTAGGCTTGAATTCTAATTTGGGGAGAGGACAAGTTTAGGAGACAGACTACAGGTTCAGGGGTGTAAAAACTTAAGCTAGTAAGCATCAAAAGAGTAAGAGGGAACAACACACTCAGCTTGATTCCTCTTGAATCTTTTATGCACTGTTTAACGAGTTAAACCTGTTCATGCTTACATAAAGAAGGCTTTGCTGGACAAACACATCACTTCTCTCTACTCCCCATAAGACTTAATAGGCAAAGTACAAAAAAGCAAGGCATTACAAATGCACATTCATAAACAAGGAGCTGTTCTCTTCTCTGGACTTTTCCATAAGCCAAAGCCTTTGTGCATGCCTAAAAATAAATCTACAGCATAATATGTACAGAGAGAAGAAAGAGGAACATGGAAACAAGGCAAACACTGGAAAACATGAACAGTGGTCTCAGCAGTCCAGCAGTGTAACCACTGAAATTTTTCTTTTTCCTAGTATCACACCAAGGGAGAATTTTACAGAAGAATATGAAGAATGAGTTTAGCAGTCTTCTAAAATTATGCAGGACACAAGAAGAAAAAACATGGTGATGCCTGTTAGAAGAAAGAGTAGGCAATAGTGGCCATAACTGTTGACAAGATGCCAGATTCAGCTTCCTGACAGCACATGGTGTGTACGATGAATAGAAGAGACTGTGAAAAAGATCTCTAAAGATGACACAAGAAGCTTAAGTCTAATACTCAGAGAGAAAGGTGTAAAGGATAAAACACTTTCCAGCTGCTTAGATTTTTTTCTAGAGATATATCCAACAAGCACCCTGTGATGCTTTATTTATGCAGCCTGGGAGCATATATAACTTTTATTGAGCATTTCTATTCAAAACCCATTACAATAGATGTTCTTTGATGACAGTTTAATTTGATTCTTCTGCATAATATTTTCTGAGCCCAGTACAGATGGAAACTGTGGAGAATGACAGAACAGCCAAGATGACCTTAGCGAAGTTCAGCAAGGCCACTGAGAAATACTGCTGCAGTCTACATCAAAATATTCATTCTAAGTCTCAGGGAACTTCAAAAAATATTCTCCCCGCCTCACTGCTGACCTAGGTTATTCAAATATAGCACCATTACAGACAGTAAATGCAGAAACAAAACTAACACATACACATGCTCTCAAAAAGAAATTTTTCAGATCATGTAGCTTATGTACTCTTTAAAAAAAGACTCCATTGGAGACAGCTTGGTCTTAAGGAGGTATATATACTGAATACATATTTAAAACACATAAACACAGACATATATAGATATTAATAGATATAGATGTGTTTATTTCACCTTTGTTTCACTTTTCCACCTTGTTATTTCACTTCTCAAAGACATAACTTTACACTTGGAACTTATAAAGCTACAAAAAAACCCTTCAAAATGCAGTAACACTCCTTTTAATCACTTTTCAAATTTCTAACTAGTTAAAGGGACAGTTAAAAATATCCTACTAGCCCAGCACACCAGTAAGGTTTATGGAGGAAGACTAATCTTATCCCACTCAAACCTCCAGCTGGTACTGATTACGCCTCTATGAATCTCATCCTCTGAAAAGGACAGTGATATTTACTGGAACAAATTAACCCTCTTAGAAGAGTTTCAAAACTGGACTTTTCTTCCAAAGCTCCTTATAAACACCAGCTACTATAGCTTCTGCCACAACCTAAAATCACTTGAACTGTCACATGAAGAGCACTGTATCAGTTCTAAAATGGCTTCAAGTAGAAAAATATTTTTGACACTGCCCCTTATGCTACGAAATGTCTCAGGCATTGATCCCTTTTCATACATTTTATTGAGCTTCATCATAGCAGACATGAAGGGAAAAAAAAATTCAGATACGTAGGCAGGCCCTCCTTTTCTTTTTCAAAAGGCAGCTTCCAGAGAGCTAGAATCAGTTCTTAAAATCTCTGCTCTATCAATCTGCCTGCTTTGGACAAGGCATTCCAGAAACAAGGAACGGTGCACCTTCCAGCAATATAGCACCTTTTGGCCTTCATAAATTAACCTGAATGTAGTAATAGCTTTAAATTAACATTTGTAGAATATAATTCTCATCTTTCCAGATAAATCAATCCCTTTATCTGTCATTTAGCTAACTGCCATTTAGAAGCTTTTACATTAATCAGCATTTCTGACATGCAGTTGCCAAGACCTTCAGCAGTCACCTAGGTTGGTTTCCCAAGGATCTCACATACAGGCAGCACACTCCACGTTACTTTCACTTCACTACAGTTTTGTTTACATCATTCCTAAGCCTTTGAATTATCTTTACAAAGCAACTTTCTTCATGATAAATGGAAAAAAGCCAAATATAAGATTTCACCTCTACAAGGCTTTATCTACAGAGGTAGTTAGCAAGGAGTTATTTACCAATACAATTATACCATCTGGCCAGTTTGCAATACAGCCTTTTATTTCAGAACTTGTACTTAAAAGTATCATCTGTATAAAAATGCGAATTTTCTTGTTAATGATTAACAAAATAACAAGATAACCCCCCCATCAAACCGACAAAACAACAAACTTCCTTCAGCAACTCAAGATTAAATTTTCAGTGGTATTCCTGTACTCTTCTTTATGATAAATCCTAGTAGCCTTCAATTCATGCCGCTATGCAAGAGGTTCCCCAAAAGGCTAAATCAGATATATTTTACACTTACTGAATTTCCTCATTCATAGCTTTCCTAAACCCATCTAAAGAAAGCTTATTTGTCATGATTTATTCTTTGAAAGTTTCCAAAGCTGCTTGCTGTTCACGATTCTATCATTTCTTCTGACAGAGTCTTTGGGTCACATTATCCCATCTGTTGCTTTCTCAATACACTAAATAGAAACTGCAAAGATCATTTCTTTCCATTTTTGATAACTGCCACATTTGCTTTTTCTAGTCCCCTGAAACACTCCCACCTCTTTTGAAGATTAAGCAGCACTACAGGTGTTTCCATGTCTAATGTCAATGATTCATGACTCTTCAAAAATAATTGTCAGTATTTTGTTCTTAGTTAAGTATACATAAACTTCTGGCTATGCTCTCGCTTGTACAGATATATTTATGGAGACAATTCATGCTTCCAAGCACGTTGTCTGCTCACACCAGCTTCTAATTGCTTTTACTGCATTCATTCTTTCTCCTGAATAGACTATTTGTTTTTTAATTCATTTTTCTTCAGAAGAGATTTTTAATATATTGATATAGCTCATTTACTGTTGGACCTGTTTGCCACCTAGTGTTCTCCATCCCAAATGATTTCATGAATTCTTATGTGTTTACTTCAACAGCAATTCCTTCCTGTTTTCCTCATTTCGTCCCAGACTTAATGGCATCTGATCACTTGTTGTGCTCTCTGTCCCCACGGCAAGTCATTAAGGAGGAGATAAGCCCAATATTAGAAACATTGCCAGAGGATTCAGTGAGTTATACTGAAGTTATGCTTTTGCATATGAAACTTAACTGCCTTTAGACTGCATTTAGATTTTACCTGGCTGGATCCGGGTAGATTGGATGCTCCCGGGATCCTGCTCCATCATAGCGAGATAATGAAATGAGGGAAGACTCCAGCAACCTCCTAGAAAGGAAAAACAAATTACAACGTCAAAGACCATTCAGGAACATCCCTCCTATATATGACCTACTTTCTGAAACCTCTTAAGACTATTTCTATCACGAGTGCAGAGAATTCTGCAACATACTGGACCACTCACTGATGCCGTGTTTTCATCACACAGCTATTCAAAGTTTTATACTCTCACTGCACAGGAGAAAGAACACCTCAGGTAAGGAAGAAGAGTGGTCCCAAATCCACTTCCAAGTTCCAAGAGAAAGATGTAGATGTCACTTCTCTGGAGACAACCCATCCCAATGTGTCAGATCCATAAACACTACCACTGCATTGGCCACCCATCAAATTCTTACCTACTCAAAGGTGGTACGCATAGAATGGGCCAGAGAGCAGGGGCCAAAGAACACACGTTAGCACGAGGACTTTAAGGGCACCACTGGTGTCTATTCACAGTAAAGTCTTGAATCTTAGTCTCAAGGCTGTGAAAGAGAGGTTTTCAGCTACCAAAAAAAAAAAAAAGTTCTTTTCCTCTGTGTTTTAATCAGCCACAAGGAGAGATACCAAATATTCACTCAAGAAGTAAATGCATGCAAATGCAGCCAGACAGCCTGAATATATGAGAAGTGAGACTGAGTCATGAAGGCAGCAGAATCAAAAGTATACAGCAGGAACATGTCCTCCACCCCGGCTTCTACACGCACCTCTGTCTAGCTTCTGTCATAAACCAGAGGACAGCACTGTTTCAAGACTGACTTATGGCTTGTTGCAGCCATTAGATTAACACAAGAGAGATGATATGGGGCAGGTACAGAAAGTGGAAAAACCAACTCTCAAAGTTTGTAAGATTGCTGAGTTTCAAGTATTTCTCCCTCAGAACTCCTGGTAAATTTGTTTTCCAGTCTGTAACTTAATGAAGTAGTTGTGGTTTGAAAGTCAGAGGTCCAACACCACACCCATTCTATTCACTCATACACAGCTGTTGAGAAAGATTTGAATCTTTCAGTCTTAGCTCCACACTCATAATAATCAGTTAGCCTTTGCAGTGCAGGACAGTAAGCATCAACACAGGAAGCAGGAAGAAGGACCAGATAAAATCCACACTCAACCTCCCATTTCTAGCCACATAAAGACAGTAGAATTGCAAATGAGACATCTTTTTTCCTAGCAGCAGCCCACCCACCAGGATCTCAAGAAAAATTCTTACTGTCTTCCAGCAATTAAAAAAAATTTACTTCAATTTTACATTATAGATCTAGAATACAGAAAACAGTGAGAGATTGCTTCAGCTTCCCAGTTGGAAAGGTGTGTGTCAGCTTGAGAAACTCAGTACTTGCTGCAAAGCACTGGGACTACGCGTAAGGCAAGAAATTCAGTCCTTTCTAGCACAAAGTTGTTTGTCAACCATTTGTCTTATTCAAGAACAGTTATTAAATCTCTTAAACTTTGAGATTAATTAATTCCCCTGGTTCCTAGGTTACTGAGTCAAAAGCTCTAACCTTCAATACTGCCAGATATTATGAATCCCTTGGCTACCCAAAAAGTCATTATACTTCAATCCTGTCTTACCAAACCCTTCCTTCTACTCCGTCTATATATAAATATGTGCAAAAGGCAGCCAATCCAGAACAAACAGTGCTACAGCTTTATGAGGTATACCTGAAGTCCTATACCTGTGAGGTATACAGGTATACCTATTACTTGCATCACATATAAACTGCTTTAATTCCTTCTAGGGGAAAGGTAGACAGATTAAAATTAGCAGAAGGGATATTCTACCTACTCAGGCAGCTGGCCCTTTCTAAACCACAAGCTCAGAGTTCAGAGACTAGGTTACTGCCACTGCAATACCAACATGCTTTTGAGAAATCTGCTTTTGAAAGCTGCTTGTGCAGAGTGCTCCAAAAACAGTATTTTGAAATGCAACCTGGATATGCCAAGGTTGCCACCCTACTGGAACACCCTGCCTGATCACTGGACTTAATCAAGAAGAAAGAGCTTCCAGAGCATGCAGATTCTGGCAGGGTCACAACCTTAGAAACAGCAGCTACCTCCTGATGGGAGCAATACCTATGGTGTTCCAATAATGTGCACACACAAATAATCATCAAACTCATCCCCGTCAGAAGTCTTGGTGCCTACACACTACACATCCCACCCTCTTTCCCAGCCTTTCAGCATCTGTCCACTAAGTGACACAGTAAAATCAAAGCCACAAGGGAAGATGACCAGTACATGCTGCATGGCCTAGCAAACCCTGTTAGAAAGAAGTCACCTGGTATTTTCCACCCATATTTGTCTTCTCATCTTTGGAAAAACTGGCAACTGCCTAAGATGATCACTGACTTTGAGGGATCACCTTCAGAAAACATTCAGCAGCTATGCTGAAAGAAATCAAAATCTATACTAAGCAGAGGACATCACAAAGGTGCAGTTACACATCATTGTAACCTGGTGTGGGTTTGCCAGGAGACCCTCTGCTTGGCTTGGGAACAGCACTTTCGGGAATCTGTAGTTCTCACCGCTACACTGCAACAGATCCTTGAAATAAATATTTGAAGAGTCTTGCTATAGCAGGTACTCGGCACCTCAGATGAGAACTGGTATGGGTTACTCTAGTAACCAACAGTTGCCTGAGCCACAGGACAGACAAGTGTCCAGGTAAAGAGATTTCCTCTGGGCTTCAACAGCCCTGTGACATTATCTGAACAGGCTGCAACTCCATCCCATGCAGCAACAGAAGCTGCTGCAGCAGGAGCATCTCCTTCACCAGAAGGGGTCCCTTGGAAGACCAGGAGGTATGGGGTTGTAAGGAACAGGATTACCAACACTCTGTTAAATACATTCCCCAGAACCCTCTCCAAGCTTGCACTGTCCGAGTTGAATAGTCTCAACATCAAGATGGCCTTTCCAGCAGAGCCTTCCAAGCCTGCCAAGACCAAATCCAGCTCCTGCACTACCTCACACTGAGGCACACAGGCTATATACTAGGGCCACATTCAGATCATGTGGACAAAGATAATTAATTCAGTTAACAGTAACTGCTAAAAGCTAGAGCTGATTTTAAGTCTGATTAGTAGATCATAATTATCCTACAACTGTGCCCTCTCAGATCACAGAGCAATGAACAGACGGATATAAATACACATAACAGGAAAAAAATACAAAACAAGGCAACAAGCAATCCCATGAGATCCAGACAGACCATCTCTGTGCTTAATGCTCCAGAGAATAACAGTAACTGTACTGAGGCAGAGTACTAAGCACAAATAAAATCCATTTCTAACTAACTCATTCTAGACTTAGCCCTTGAGACCCAAAGTTACTAATCCAAATGCATTTAGTACTGACAAATGGCTTCAATAATAGATACACTGCTATAATTGTCAAAGTGTGTCATCTGTGTCGGTGGTAGAGTAACCTACTGTCCCTCAGGATGGCGCAGATGAATATTCCTAAAGTAAGTCAGGCTGCACTCTACCAAGTCTTAGGTGTCACACTCAAAGCTTCTGGCACTCGAAGTCCCAAAAGAGACACAGACTATTTGTTTTCAGTAAACCCAAAGTGTAAGATAGTCCAGTATTCTACCACAATAAATGTAAGGCTGGGAGCAATTCTGCTAAGGAGGACAAACATAATCCATAGATGAACAGAAGCAGCTCTGTTACAGTAAACTGCTAGCCACTAAACATTTAAGTTTCCAACAGAGAAGCATGAAAAGAGAGAACAGAAATGCATATTGCTTGCATCTCCTCTTGAAACATTTCAGTAGATCACGCTTGACTCCCGAATCCTTTCTGCAGCTTACAGCAACCTCCTCCTCTCCCACATCCCCATTTTTGCTATCCAGATATATAACAGGCTAACACTAGGCTCTATGGAAGCAACTGCTCCACTATCTCTGTCTAGACAATATGAAATTGTCACAAATGACATCTAAAGTACAATTAGCAGAGAAACTGCGATTTCTACTCTCTTCCCCCGCTCACCAAGAAAAAAAAAAATCACACATTATCATCCTCCAGGTTGTCAGTCAATCCTGCAAATGATGAAGATTAACTCTGCTCACCCTGAGAGATGCTTCTGCCCCAGCTTGCTAAATTAGGAGGAGGGGGATTGTAGTTTTTGTTGGGTTTTATTGAAACTACTACAAGATATAAATTGCCTCTGTTCAGCAGCATTGAGATCTCAACTCTCTGATTGAGATCAGGCTCCTTTTCTGTCAGACATCAACAGCTCTGGAACTTCTGCTCTACACTTGCTCAATTAACTCAGGTCTGCAGCAATCACTAGCAAGGGGGTAGAGGAAGCAGACTCCAAGTTACAGGACACTTCTAGACAAGGGAGAGAGAAAGAGTACACAGATACAACATATTACAAGCAGAAAAGGGAGATTTTTCAGGAATGAAAGTGAATGCCAGAAGCTGCAGTTCGAGGGGAAAAAAGTCATGAAGCAATCTCCTCACAACACATCAGCCATCGGACTACACCCCCATTCTCCCCACGGGGGTGAGGATCACCACCAAAGCCTTTTGGGACAGAGCAATTCATCTCAGTAGGCTTTGAGAAGATACTTAACTGCAGCAAATGTAACTTTTCAGTAATGGTTTCTAAGGATCTTCAATCCCTACACCACATCTTAGATTTGCTGTCACAGCATGTGCGTTACTGAGTAACGCTACTCCAAGTGACACTTAGGGAAGGGTTTTCCTCCCCATCCGAAAGGGAGGTGTTAACAAACAGCACTGAGGCTTAGTTTCCTTAGAATCAAAAGGGTGTTCAGTCAGCTGCCATCCTCCTAAGCTGCTCTACACCAACAACCAGGGCAAATCAGTAAAATGAAGCACTCTAAGGACAGCAATCACACCTACCCCTCCCTTACTCCCAGTCTTCAGCTATGAGGAGAGCTTAAAACAGAATTCCTAGTTATCCTTTGAAGCAAAAGTATACTAACGACTCTTGGCAGCCTCCGACTTTCCTCCCCTGGCTTTGTCTCTTCCCTAAAAAGATTTTTATATTGCTTACTGCCCATTCCAAGGTGAAAATTATCACACCACATATTACATCCCTTTTTCAGCCCTCCAATTTACAGCCAGCACTCAGTTCCCCTGAGCACTCATCCCCGTGAACGTGCTCCTGTGGTTTTTCATAAGGTAAAGAATAGTAGCAGTTTAAAACCAGACTCCCTTCAATCATCTTCCTCTTACAGCCAGGCAATGTATAACCTAGAGATAACAAGAAAGCTGAAGCATGAAAACAGCTGAATGTTCTCCAGCTGTCCAATAACACCAATACCCTCCCTCAAACCTTGAACTCAATTATTAACAGTTAACAAACCAAATTAATTCTTGGAGATCAATTATAGCCTTGATAGAGCACTAGAAAACTATTTTAAATAAAAATCTCGACCCAATCTACTGGCTTGGGTATTTTTCCCTTCCCTTTTATCAGAAGAATAGGAAAAAATTATTTCAGACATCTGTATTGTGTTGCCTACTTTCAAAAAGCAAATTGAAATCACGTAAGCAGAAACCATCAAGCATTTTGTTCCATAGCTTCACTTTCCATAAAAGTTTTGTAGTCCTTGTCAAACAGAAAAACACTATTGCTCTTCACCAGTTTCATATTCAAGCTTAAAATAAAAAAGCAATCAGTATGCAGTTCTAAAGATTGCCTGAAAAAATGATTTCTAAAATTAAGTTCTTAACATAATCTGCTCTGATACCTCTAAGCTAACATTTCTAGACTGTTTCAGCTTTCCCATGGTTATGGTTGGACATATTTAGCCTGGCATCAAGACTGGATTAAGACAGGTCAGAAACAGGTAATTAGGAGAGAAAAAATAGTCAAACAAAAGGATCAAGCTTTTCTTAAGCTAGTTGCAACCATCTACAAGAGATAAATAACCTGAAAATATCACTACACATTAAAACCTCAACAATCACTTTTACAGTTCTGAGTTAGCTCCTCCATCCCCTTTTTCATATCTGTGCCAAACAACTCATCCTCAGTGAGGAATCGGAGTTGGTGGCTGTCTTTCTTATGAGCATCCAAACCCTGTCAGGCATCCTTTTCACCACCCTTGCTTTTTTTTTTTTTTTAAGTTATTCCACACAATGAGCAACGTCTACAAGAAAATTTCCTTATTTAGGGAAAGCAAAGATGCAATATGTTATCAGAGACAAGTTCCAAACACAGCCTTTGTAGAACACTATGGTCTGTTTGTGGGAAAGAACTTGTGTTAACTCTGAAGGTGCAACTAGGGACAGAGAAGACATCCTTCCCAGCTGGAGGTGCAGAGTTGTCAGAGGAGCAGGTCTGATATAAGGCAGAAGTTATCACAGAAAGTGATTTTTCCCCTTCGCTGGTTCTGGGCAAGAATCCTGTAGAAAACAAACTGTAAGGATTTCTCGCTCAGAAAAGAGACAGCACATAAGGTCGTCAGCCAAAATGGGAAGGAGTGCAGAGAGAAAGAGCACAATTGCAC
Source organism: Melanocharis versteri (assembly GCA_013397845.1). NCBI lineage: Eukaryota > Metazoa > Chordata > Aves > Passeriformes > Melanocharitidae > Melanocharis > Melanocharis versteri. The sequence goes on from VZTG01004651.1 coordinate 248,924, forward strand.
GAAACAAAGAACTGTCGGTGAGAGTCTGAACAGCAGAAATAAGCACTGGCAATTGAGTTCTCCTACATACAAGGTGAGGAGCAGAGTTTCAAGAAAAACACGGTTAACCCTTTAAACTTACTTCAATTTAACTAGAAAGTAATACCACATGATGAACTGTGCTATTACCACGCCTCTACTCTTGGACTAGGAATTCCAATTTCCATTTGCCACCTGATGCCACAGTAGCTACACAGCAACTTGAGAGCTCATAACAGGGAAGGTGGGTAGCTTTACAGAAAATGACAGATTCTTCTAAGAAGATCCAGGGCTGCACTGTTAATCTATTACTTCACCGGCTGAAAAAGGCCATGCATCAGAACAAAAGAGGAATGAGCATTATGGAGAGGTCCTCATCATACAGCATCTGGGGAATGATTATTTCAACAAGCAAGGGGGAACACACACCCATGACAGACATTAAAAGGGTTGAGACCAGCTATAGCAAGCAGCATTGATTAGTTTTGGCAATAACTCCAAAATGAAATGAACAATGAAAGATCTTGCACTCCTATTTTGCAAGGGCAAAACCTGAGGGACAGGAAGGGAGAAGAAATTAAAATTAGTTCAAGCTACTGCACATGCTATCTTGCTCTACAGTGGCAGTTTCACACCAGTGCTCATGATGGGGCAGGCATCCACACCAAGCTGAAGCCAGACATCGCATTTCTCCACCTAGACCCTTAAAAACATGCCATTATACCAGAAATTCAGCTACAGGGTATGGGTTTCTAGTTATGGTAAGGTTTGAAAGCATGGCCAGAACATAGCCAACACACTGAACTCCCTTAGCCTGCAGACAGCTTTACTCTTCTGAGGGCTCTTCTGCCTACCTTCATCTGCATGTCTGCTTCAAATTCTCCTTGTTCTGGGAGTTCCCAACACCACAGACTCCGTGGACAGCAGAATTCTCTGCTTACCCACATACGCAGATCTGCGTCAGCTTCTGGGATAATTACATACGACTCGTGCTTCTCCATAGGGAATTGAAGAGGAGGTGTCTTTCTTGAGGGGGCAGAAGCCATACTGTTATCTCCATAGGTTTCTAAGGCTATGAATACAGAGGTCTCATCACAAATCACACAATTCCTTTAAAATGCTCTTGCTCACGCTGGAGTAATGAAAAAAGTCAGGTCAACAGATGACTGGCAGGGTAGTTCAGTCACTTAGTCCAGCCTTCCCACTCCAGGAAGACAGGGGAGTGATTTGATACTAATGCATTTCAAGCAGAAAAATGAGTCAGTTTCCTGGCAGATAATGAACCCTGTTTATTTACAGCCTTCAGTTTCAGCAGGTGCTCTCTCAAGAAGAGCAAGGGAGGAGGTCACTTACATCATCACACAAACAGCCATTTGGTGCAATCAGTTAAATATGTATGTGGAAAATGTTTAAAATGCATGTTAGCTATTCAACAGACCAGAACAGCTCGACTGGAGAAATCTAGAGTCATCACTATTTTGGTTACAGTTGTATTCCTGAGTCAGATCACAGGTCTCCCTCTCTCCTCTTGCTCCAGGCCCACAGATTAGATGAATGCTGCCCTACTGCAAGCTCTCTAGCCCAGATTCTGTAATAAGGAGCAAATAATTGGATAAGGGCACTTTGTCCCCAGACACACCATGCTGTGAGCATTTCTAAAGAGCATGAAGAGTGAGTGCACACATGCAGCATATCTAAAGCAAATGCACATCTAAAAATTAAGGGCTTGTATTACAATAAAAAGGCACATTACACTGCCAACATCTCCAGCTCTTCCCCACGGTGCTACAAAGAGCTTTTAGATGAGCAAGCAGGCCTGAAACAGAAGGTCTGAGAGCCTGCCCAAAACTTCTTTCTTGGCAAAAACCAAAACCAAATTGAAACTTAGACACTGTTTTAATGTGACTTACCTGAAGCCAGACTACAAGCTCTAGAAATCACAGCTAGATAGTTTAAGCACGTCACAGACCTCTATTTATCGTAAGCTGAGCATCATCCCCTAGACAGAATACCACAATTACATGAACTCAAGGCATATAGGTAAAAAAACACAAACAGGAGCAACTGTACCTGGTCAAGTGAGCTTGGCTGGACATGCTACCCACCCTGCAGCAGCTGGATCAGGTGGCTGCAGGGAAACTATGTGCAGACAGCAGAGGAGAGACATCCTAACAAAGGACGGCTTTCAAGAGAGGGAAGCTATTTACACTTCTTCCCTCTCTGTAGGAAAGTTGAGAACTGATATGTTTTATGGTATCCTCAAATAGCTATCTGTTTGAAGTCAACTGTCTTTAAACTTCTAAGCAGTTTGTGTTTAATCAAGATCTTTGGTCTACAGTCACCTCACATATGCATTCCTCAAAAAAACAAACAACCCCACAAAAAACCCTGCCCCAAACAACAACAACCAACACCCACCCAAACAACAAANGAAGCATATACCTCTTCCATTCTCACTAAAACATGACTTTAATCCAAATTCAGTAGGTTCCCTTGCTGTCACACTGCAGCAGGTGAAATTCCAGAACAGTTCCCCCAGAAAAGACACTTGTAGGGAAAGAGGTTTCTGTTGCCTGGAGATTGCAGAGGAACAAAATTTACCCATTTCTTTTATAGGTGAACTCCTCATTGCTACGCCTGGACTACTAAGGAGTGGAAGAAAGGCAGTGGTTCAAATGGGAAAACACCATAAAGCTATTTGAGAAAGCAGAATTATTTCTATACCTGCCTAGTTTGCAAGTCAAGCTTTTACAAGAGGAACATGGGGGAAAGAATCTCTTTTAGTCTGCTACAGTCACTGCTGTATATGTAAATTCAGGCCAAGAAAAAGACAAAGCAGCTTACGCCTTTCTGCAAGTTTGGCAAAGGCTGCAGATACATGCCCAGCTTTCCAAAGCACTGGGGGAAACCCAGCAGCAGGGAGTGACCTCTATTAGTTACTGCAAGAAGGGAAAGCACAAGGCATCATTTTTCTCGCCCACCAGCTCGCAGTGAAGAAGAATAGGGCTCTAGCAACCTTACATTACTGTTAAATCAGGAAACTAGCAAAGGCAGGGGAAGGAATATTTGTGCAAGAAAACAGGCACTTCTTTCACTTGTTCTTCCACATAACTAGCAGCATACTAAAGAGCTCAAACTTCTAGAACTTCAGTAAAACAGTCTTTCCTGCCCACACAGAGGCAGCGGGCTTGGTCTGGAAAAAAACCCACAAAGCTGGAAGGGTGACAGTAGTAACTCCAAAGCTCATATAGGCATTGCCTGACCATTTAGATATCATGGCAGCCTCTCCTATAGTTCGGGCTATGTTTACAGTCTCATGATAAAACTAATTTGTATTTCCCATTTTTAGTGAAGGCCAAACAAACAATACTCACTGAGTTTGTCCACAGCCTGCACATCTCACACATAAACACTGCTAATTATCACGTTTAAATGCTCATGTCACCTTCAGACTATGATTTCACTTTATGTCCAAAACAGACAAATTAGGTCTTTGTTCACTCTTACGTGTCCTGGCTAACTTTTACAGAAATCATTCCCATATCCCACAGTTCTGGCTTTCTCCCCTCAAGCACATCTTCCCAAGCACAAAGCCAAACCTCTTCTCTCTCCTTGCAAATCCATTTATAACTTCCATTTACCCCACTACTCCCACTAACTGCTGAGATATTTATTACTTATCTCTATCACCACCAGTTTCCAGAATTGTAACAAAGCATCTTTGGAATTATCTCTTACCAAGCCTGAAAACAGCACAGCATAAACTCTTCCAAAACTATCACAGTGCACATGGAGGCAACAAGGCTTGCCAGAAAAATCCTTCTTTCCACAGCACCGGTAACATCTACACACCATAACTTTAAACAAAATACTGAGCCCAAACTACAAATGCCAGGACACAAGGCCAGCAAGGTTTCCACAAGTAATGGGGCTGAACAAAAAGAGTCAGGAAAATTACGTTGGGTCAGTCTATTTAGATTTAGCACAGGCCACATTCCCACGGATGTGCAGTCTGAGCAGCCAGCACCGGATATTGCTGCCTCTTCTCCACAGCTCAGGTGTGCCCTTCTCCGGCTCAAGCCACCCTTTCTCTGTGAACTCAACACCACTGCCACTATATATATTAAACACTTGAATAAGCAGGCCACAACTGCTGTAAGCAATTAGGAAAAAAATAGTAACTACAAGGATTTTGAGAAATAAGGAATGGAACAAAAGACAGAATACACCAGGTATGTGCTCTGTTTCCACCACAAAACACGTTTTGTAGCTTTATATAAGGTAATTCCCTCCTGCTTTGGCTCCTCTCCCCCAAAAAGTAAAGCAAGTAGCACTGCCCTCCTCTCTGATTTTGATGGTAAATGTCAGTCACAGAACTGTCTCTTCCCAAGCAATTCTGTATCCATGGCAGGAGGCAAGGAAGTGTTCTGGTTGTTTAGCTTTTAAAGCAAGGATATGAGTGACATACACCCTTTCATTCAGTGCTTTGCACAGTGAGAAAGCTACCAGAAGTCAACACATGCAGAGGTCCGATCAGCCTTGGTCATTTACATCAAAAACCAGAGCTGCACATAAGAATCTCCAGCACGAACTTAGGAAGAAAAGCCGCAAAAGTGACTGTACTCTTTTTCATTTCATATACAGCACTGGCCACTGTTGGGCAGGAATGGGGTTGCTCCTACCCTGTCAATCTACTTTAACCATAGACTGGTCCCAATTCGACCGCAAGTCAGCACTGTATCTACAACTCAGAACCGGAAGAGGCATCCCCTCAAGGCCTTGAGCAAGCCATACCTGCTTGCACTAGAAAAAAAACCCAAACCCAGCACAAAAAAACCCCAAACATATTCCTTGCCTTCTTACGGAAAAGCTCCAAAATTTAGGTAATAGCTCAAGGCATACTTGAAGAAGAAAAACAAACAGAATCCCGGGGGAAAAGGTGACTGCCCAGACTCCAACCAACATCTGCCAAGCAATCCTCCAGAAAACAAGCTCCATATTAGGAAAGTCATCTGAGGGGGTGAACAACCACTAAAATGAAAACAAAACCTTTGAGAAGGCAGACTACAAAGAAAGGTTTGCTCCAGGCTTGGTAGGCAATAAGCCCAGACGAATTTTACAAAGTTGCCGAGGTCTTTTAGAGCTCTAACTCATGAGCACATACATATCAGAAAGACAAAATACCTGTCTCACCTCAGGTCCACATCTATCTCTTTCAAACCTTTACAAAAGCCAAAAGGATAAGCTCCTCCCCTGCTTGCATTCTGTATCAGAGCCATTTCCCGTCTGGATCCCCACATTCACGCCTTTCTCCAAACACTGAAGAGCTTGCAAATGTATGGTAACTACAGAGATAAGCTGCCCTTCAGGGGTGGGGAGGGTCCTCAAGCTACCCTTCATATAAGAACTCGGAAACTTTTAGGTTCTGAAAGGAGACAGAAAGGAGCAGAGGCAACATTACCCCCTTGTGGCAGCAAAGCGATACGAAAATAAGGTCTGAGAAATTCAAGGAGGAACAGACTCGGTGTTTCTCCTCATAGCTGCTGTAAGGAGAGCTGTGTGAGGCTAGAGGGGCCATCAACACTGAAGAGAAAGGAGATGAGCTGGAGTCACTGTACTACATGTGACTGGATTCACATTACATAGCAAAAACAAGGCAGGAGGGACCAGAGTCCCCAAACGAGACCTGACAAACTGAAAGGCACAGATTTGTCCCTGGACCCCGTTACATGGTCCCAGGAAAGCTGGTTTCTCATGTCACTTGTGCACAGTGCATCCAACAGACCAAGACACACCAAAGCCTTTGGTAAGCTGTGCCAACTTGAACCGGTCAAATATTTGCACAGCACAGTGGACTCTGCCTTTTATACACTCACAAACAAAATAAAGGGGCTTATACAAGGGTTCCCAGACAAGAATTCTCCCACTTCACACACACTCATTCCTTTCTGCCTGTATGCATGACAAAAGTGTCACCCAGGATAGTTCAAAAGACTTCTCAAATTTTCAGATAACTTCAGTAATTTATCTTGTCTGTCAAACTAAATAGGTGAGGCAAGGTGAAAACATTATGCATTCATAAAATGCAGGCACAGAGTTACGCATACCATAGCCTACAGAATTTGACCGCTGGAATGAGTGCAGTGAAGTGGTTAGAGAGGTTTAACATAATTGCCAGACAAAGCTTTTTCATGGAAAAATAAGGATAATAAGCATTTCCTTGTGAAACATAAGTTTCATGCAAACCTGCCTGGCAATAGGACAGAGCACACCTTTCATTTGCAGTAATGTACTCAAACCTCTAGACAAAATAAACAGGCAAACCATATCAAAATTGTCCCCTCCATGTATTTTAAGCAGTTAAATCTATATAGAGGACAATTTTCCTCTTCTTTCTTTTCCCCATATATAGGAATTGTTTCACAGGATAAAGTTTGAAATATGTTAGCAGGGATATACGTCACTACTTGCTCCTTGCATCCATTCCAGAAATATTGTGGCCTGGGGTGCCATGCCAGAACTCAGAAACAAAAATAAATTTATAACCTAATTATTTCCCTTTTTTTTTCTAAAAAACGCCACACTAATTCTGTAGATGTCACTTGTGTCATACTAAAATAGCCAAAGAGAAAATCTGGATCAGTTTTATTAGTCAGCATTGCACTGGACCTAGCATCAACTGATGAACTGATACATATTTCAGCAGAAATGACTGCTAGATTCTGTGTATCACTGTCTTAAGAAGGTGACAGGAGTTCCTCTCAAACAAACAGCTGACTAGAAGAATCCTCTTTCATTCCCTGTTCAACTTTTCATTATCAACCTGAATTGGCCCACACAGCAACAATGGTTTAAAGTACTTAGAGGATCTTTTCCCTCACTGAGATTACAGTATTGATACAGTACTTCCTCAGCCCATTTTTAAATTAACAGGTAGTAATAAAAAAATTAAACTAGCTATCATCTGTTGCTAAGTTATCCTTCCCTCATCGACATCTTTCCAATAGCTTCTATAACCAATTTTATGCAGCACATTTCACATGGCAACTTCAGAGATTTCTGAGATTCTTTTCACTTTGATGTTAAAACTGAGGCAAAGACATTCACAGAGGAAAACCCCCTACATTTGAATTAATGAGATCAGCCTGAAGAACCTCAGAAAAGCTGAAGCTCAGTCTCATGACCTTTTGCTTAACATAGACCATAAACTTTCCCCAAATTCATACCTCACCAGCACTTCACGAAGCACACAGCTCAATGCCACACTGCTTTCAGGCCAAGCTGAATGTGACATGACGGTTTGTATTGCTGAGGTTCCCAGTGACATGCCCCTCCTAACAGAGGTGCCAGAGCTGTTAGTTAGGAATAGAGCCATCACACGCTTATTAATGCCTTTGTGATTAGTCAAAGATAATTAGCCTAGTATCATCAGAAAGAGCAGAATTCTCTCCTTACCCAGCTGACATAGTTGCATCAATAGAATTCAAAGAACAGCCTTCACTAAACTACCTTATTAACTTAATTGACCCTCAATGGCAATGTTTTCCTGGAAAGCTACTTCTCAACCAGCAAGGCCATGTCAGGGAATGAATCCTGCCCATAGACAGGGAATGAGAACATACACAGTTTCCAGACACAATTTTTATCTCACGTTTTTCGGCTGACCTTAGAATACAGAGCTCAATTGCCCAATGAGGACATCTAATGGAGAGACAAAGAAGAACAGAATTATAAAACAGGTTATAAGCACATCTTGGATTCCAACACTAAGAATTAACCAGAGGCTGATAGGCACAAAATTACATTGATTGGAAGTGTGTATGCAGTCATCACTTGTACCCTGAGGTTTGAAGGCTTACCCTCCCCCTTCTATTTCCTCAGCCCTTTCAGCATTACATAGCTTGTATCTCAGCACCCTTAGCCCCCACCTTTGCATGCTTCTGTAGCTCCAAAGGTTAATAGACATTCTGGACTCTGCAGTGCAGAACTGGTTCCAGCACTTCCCACTGTGAAAGCATGCCCTACGTCTGGGAGACATGAAGGCTTGGTGTGAGATGTTCACTGTACGAAAAATTTAGGTAAGTGGGTGCTTGCTGACTGAAAAGATTCACAGCATATTCTGAGTTGGAAGGGACCCGCAAGGATGATCAAGCCCAGCTCTTGAGTAAACGGCCTGTATGGGGATTGAACCTACAACCTTGGTGTTATTAGCACCATGCTCTAACCCAACTGAGCTAATTTCAACTCCCACGTTCTATAAAGAAAAATATAAACAGCTAATTTGAGAATGGCAGAAAATTACACCTGCAGGACATAGCTATCCTGCATGCAGGGTTCCTTTTAAGGAAAAAGATTTCATAAAGCCCCAAGCCCACCCGATGTGTTTAACAAGAAAGGAAATGAAGTTTTACTTCAAGGAAATTGCCACAAGCATTTAATACCAGACTGCCCACTGCTTCCAGCTTCTTAGCTCAGAACTCTACTGATAACCTTAACTCCAGTTAGAAGGGAAGCAGAAACCCCTGCTATGCCTGTTCTTTAGAAAGGCCTGATAACAGAAGCAGGAGACCTGGAAAACAGAAGAGACCCCCGGAGATTCTCAACAACCTCTGCCAGAAAGGTTTCACTAAAGGTTTCATCTTACAGGAATCCCTCTGGAATTAAGCTCATGCATCAAGCTAGGCACTCCAAATCAGAAGTCTCAGCAAAAAGCCCCTGTTTGCTCAGGTGACCAGGTAGGCAAGTAACCCCTCGCAAATGCTACAGCCATTGGAGCAGGCAGCAGCAACCACCACGGATGACAGGCAAAGCGATCCAGAGATTTAGTCATAGGACTCTAGTTGTTAGACTCCTGCAGGCTGGGGTGGATTGAATTATATGCCTAAGGGTATTTTTAAATTATACAGTTACCACAGAAAAGATTGTATCTACATATCCCACTACATCTCACTGTCCAAATATGTGCCAACTGCCTGATCAATAAGAAGGTTATTTGCCCCGTTATTTCTGACACTACAGTGACTCATCCCAGAAAACAACACACAGTGGAGATGACATAAGTATGTACCACTATTTCAAGAGAAAGATAATGCAAGACTTACTCAAGTGCCATTTTAAAGTTAACTTTGTCAGCTCCTTCTTACTTCGATGCCCTTTAATAGGGGACAAGAGAATATCTGACTTAAATTAACAGTAGCTAACATGTAATCAGATTGAGACTCTCATTATGGCAGGCTATAAAAAAAAAAACTGGGGAAAGGATTTAGAAACAGATGAATAATTTTATGACCACAACCACTTATTTGCTATGCAACTACAACAACAAGAAAGGCAGCCACTGTTCCAGCCTCAGTATAATCAGCTTATATGCAGGACAGAGGAAAGAATTCACTTTTCTCAGGCATTCCTGTGTACAAAACCTTCTTAGTTACATCTGCATACAACCTGGAAATTTTGCTTTTCTACAGCTCAAAGCATCTGTTTCAGAGAAATGGCAAGACTGGACCTTTCCTCTGGTGAGAGCACAAACCACCCGACAGAGAAGACGTGAAACTGAAACCCAGTATGGAAACCCTATCCAAAGTACCAACGTAGCTATATCATCCACACAAGCCAGCGAAGACACTTTCACACAAAGGACAGGTCTTTCCTGACGCAAGTTCAATTTATCCTGTTTCTTGTAACATATCTAAAGCAGAAGACAAATATCCTTCCAAAAAAAAGAATCACCTTCTTAAAAAAGAAGACAGCAAAGCCTAAAATTTTCAGTGATCAGCATGTCCCCAACCAGCTCAGGTCAACAGGAGCTACTTTCAAAACTTACCTCTCTTATCAAGGGCAAACCAACTGCATATACCCAAACCACTGACACAGAGCTTTGACTTTTTTTTCCCCTCTGAGCAACACTAAGAAAATTACTGTTAACCCTTTTAACTTAACAAGTTACTTATGCCCAGTTTTCCACGCCAACCCTGGGCAGATTCTCCATGTGTAGCACATGATGCTAGGGTGTGTGATAAGGGGCACAAAGGACAGCATTAACGCATCCTGAGTTTCCACCCTTCTGCAGGGTCTGGGAAACACCAGGAGCACAGTTCACCCCAGAGATCTGCTGCAAGAGCCCATCCTTTCGTCTGTCTGTACTACCATTGAGAGATCCAGTCTCTGCCCTTACAATCTTCAGAACCCATCTGCAGAATGACAATGGCAGCTATGAACACATCAACACCAATATCTCTATTTTCATCTACACAAATAGCACAAGGCCATGGGAAAAGGTTTTTAACTCTGGAAATACTGAAAAACCTCAGACTAGATGGGAAAGGTTTAAGAAAAAATAGAGGAGGAAGGGCAAGCATGTATCTTACCTCCTGAGTGAATCCTCCTCTGAGCTTTCCTCAGGCATTTCCTGGTTTAAGGCCTCCTGTGATACATTCCCAGGTCTGCTTGAAGCCGACTGGCTGTAAACTCTTTCCCAGTGCCCCGTCTCCTGGTTAAAGACCACTCCCACGGTCCTCTCCTCCTGCGGGGTGGAAGAGCTGCCCAGCTGCAGTCTGCTAGAGGCAGGAGCTCTGCCCTCGGTTCTCTCTGCAGGCTGCACCTGGCTGGTATTTGGAGGCACACCCTCAAATGTGCTTTGGACCTGCCCTGGTGTGTAGCTAGGCGTGCTTCTTTCCCAGCGCAGCGTGTCATTGTTAAAGGTCAGCAGGTTATGACAAGCACGACAGCGGTTCAGGTGACCCCGGGACAAATTGGAATTGTTTTCACTGCTTTGTGGAGTCTGCTGATGGGAGGGACCCGGTCGATCAGGCTCAATGTTGTTGTTGAGCATTTCTTGAGCCTGTTGCGACTGGCTGGGCTCCCCACCAATCCCCTGATCTAACTCCTGAAGCCGGTCATATTCCAGGAAGAATCGCCTCAAATCACACTGGAGCTCATTACGAATGCTGGCCGGATTGCTCGGGCCAGCACTACTACCACTGTTCACCTCAGCCCCCGGGGCCAGAAAGCCCCTCCCTTCTGTTGCAGAGGTATAGACTGATGCCTGGGAACCTCCCTCCTGCTGTCTGAGCACTGACAGCAAGCTCACGGAGGAGGCACTGGTCCTAGGGGGAGGCATGGCTTCCAGCTCGGACCGAGAGCTCATGTTCAGCACTGTCCTGGACCAGTCAGACCCACCCAAGCCTGAAGCCATCTCTCTCGCAGACTGTTGGTACCGGGACTGGTGGCCTGCCAAGGACCCGCTGAGGGACCGCCGTGTGGGGCCCAGGCTAAGGTTGCGCAGGGTGTTGCCAGCAGTGCTGCTCTGAACTGTGCTGAAAGCAGAGGGCCTGTTAAGTATCCCCTGCTCCTCCTGCACTACGGATGCCTGCTCTGGGGGTTGATAAGGCTCTGTCTGCACAGAGGAGAAGGAAGTGCCAGTGGCCCCAGAAGACGTGGAGGGTGCGTTTTCCTGGTGTGGGAAGAGAGAAGAAGGAAGTCTTGCACTAGAGCATCGGCTGCAAAGGCACAACATCCCCAGGTGCTGGCAGCACTCTGCTGTGGGATAGCTGACTCGCTCCCGGAGCCTGTTATAGACAGATGCCCTTGTGTTCTCACTGGCTGGAGGCGGAGGTGGTGGTGGTGGAGGCGGTGGAGGGGATGGGGTAGCAGAGTCTTGAACACTGTTTTGCTCTCCCACCTGTATGCCAGAGGAGCGGGAGGACAACATATGCAGGAAGTTGTGGAGGAGGGGTGTGCGCCTCACGGGCTGAGACGGAAGGATAGCACGCTGACGATAATGAGGCATCTCTGTGCTGTCCACGGAGATTTCCACTTCCTCATCGCTCTGCAGAAGGAAACAGTCAAAGTTCAGTCACCTCAAGGCAAAATGCTATACTTCCAAATAAACAGCAGGAAGTCAGCTACCATCCCAGACAGATGAAAGGATATAAGTCCCTTTCTAGAGGCCCTGACTTGGAGAAAACCAGTTGAGATGACTTCCAAGTTCATTTTATGGATCTAGACAACCTCTTCCTACAGCCCAGTGAGCTTTCACAATACACTGTTCATACAAACAGAAGTATCAGCATCTGAGGGTCAGAAGCTGAGGGGGGAATTGTTAATACCTCAGATAGCTTCAAATCCAAAAGAACATTGCAACAGAACTGAAAGAGCAGGACCATTGGGACATATGTCCCACCATTTGCCCAGAGAGAGCAAAACAAACACATTTTGGAAAGCACTTTATTAGCCATGCATGTAACACAAAAACATTCATGTGACCATCAAGGCGAGACAGAACTCAGCTTAAGAAGACTTCAGGTTTTCAGAAATGCACAAGGCTGCTTAGAAAGAGACTAGGGCTGAAGTACATAGAGTATCTTGTAATTAGCCAGTCACTACAAGTACTGACAACCCTTACCTGCTGGTTAGAAGGGTTAACAATTGCTGTGAGCAAGTAGTGTCCCAAGGGATCAAACCGTACCAGCCTAAAACAAAAGCAGTGCCAGAATATCAATCATCAGTTCACATTCCACATTGACACAGAAAGCTGAACACAGCAGGGAAGAAAACCCCCCATGACATGTTTGCAACGAGAACATTTCTATACTATCATTATCTTTTTATGAAGGACATCAAAAAGTTTACACATTAAGAAGAACAAAATGTACCTATCTAGCTGAAGATTGCAGTTATTTTATAGTCCACAGCAACACTACACCGAAGTTAAAAGCTGGAAGTAAATACTGCTATATCAACTGGAATAGCCAGAAAATTTAAAGGAATACACATGTTTGTATTACAAAATGGAATTTGGTACAAAGGGAGAGATTAACGTGCCTTGATGTCACATCATTGTCTTATTTTACATTGCTCAAAAGAAGGTATCAGGTTTCCAGCAAGTTTCCTCTACAAGTGTGCCAAAGTAACAGCTCAGCACTCTGTCCCAGCAATTGCTGGGTTTTCTCATCCTTATGGCTGACAAGTTTAATTACTAAGCTTACAAATCAACATGAAGTAGATTCTGGACATTTAATGGACACATGCCCTATTACAAATATGAGCAACCAAGCTCATCTATCACTTTCAATTGCTTTTCTTTCTGCCCACAGAACTGGTTTTCTACCAGCTGAGTCAAGGAGCCGCAAGCAACACTTCTCTCCACTGTTTTAGTGCAGAGGGGGCAGCATCCCAGAGGAACTTCACACACGCTTCCCAAATCTGACCATTTTTCACACAGAGGTGTTCTCTTCACCCAGAAGCAGGAGCTCACCTGACCCGCTCCATTTCACTGGCCGTTTTCACCACTGCAAAAGGCTCCCGACGACTCCAGTCCCAGAAATGTATCTCATTGGCAGTGGCAATCAGCAAGAGTTGAGCCGTAGGATGAAAAGCAAGCGATGCAATGGCATTGTTGCTATCTGTGAACCAGCTCTCACTTCCACCCTAGAGTGAGGAGTCAAGAACCACAAGCAATTTATCATAAAGTGTTTATGATCACTAAGTTTCCATGTACTTGCTGTGCCTCCCAGACTGCCTAGAGCATTGGAAGTGACCTGCTGTCTTGGCAACAACAGCAGCTGTTCCCACACAAGGTCATGGGCCAGGTCTAAAATGTAACACTACTTGCAACAATGACCACAGATGTATTTTTGTAGGTGCGGCTGAAGCAGCCTGTAAAAACGCTTTATTTCAAAGCAACCAGACAAGCACATGTGTTTTGTCTCTGTGCCAATCACCAAACTAGGTAGAGCAGCAGCTTCTCTGATGAACAGTTCAGATATGCTCAGTGGAGTAACAAATTGCATGTCTCTCACAAAGGCTAAACAAGCACCTTGCACAAAGTTCTCCAGCACTACCTGTACTACTATAATCAATGAAACAGGCACTGTTAAGAAGCATGACCTGCCTGGCAGGATTGAATGAAGAATCTGTCACCTCCTCTCTAGACAGAAGATAGTGGCTATGGTCTGTTCTATGCTTTTAGACACAGGTCCCAGAAAGGCTTCCAAACAACTCTCTTACCAGGTAACATTTGGAAAACATTCTCGGCCAAAAAAAGTCACCACCCACCAAATACCAAAGGAATATATGTTTCAGGAAAGACTTACATGTAAGTCCCAAATTCTAACCTCCCCATCTAGGCATCCTGAAGCAATGAGGCCTGGGATGGTGGGATGGAAGGTGACACACCAGGGAGTGCGGCGATGTCCAACCAAGGAATGAACACACTTGCCCGTTTTCACCTCTGTGATGTAGATGTTGTGGTTCACATGTGTGGAAGCCATTAGGGTCCTGGGAATGCAGAAGGTATGACAAACATTAGCATGAGAAGAGTACAGCAGAATCAGACCATGGTTAGCTTCCTCTCAACAGGGTCTGTTCACACCTAACCCAGCAGCTCTCCCACACAGAGCTCAAAGGGTAAGAGGCTACTGCTTCACCAATGGTCACAAAGCTTCCTGTAGCCAGATTTCAGGGTCCATGCAAACATGAGCTCATCTGAATCTGCAAGCACAAACTTGACCTTGAATGTCAGAGTGAACATGCAGCTCAGAAGGCACTCCTGAGTGACAGGCTGGGGCAAATAAATATTCCCAATTCTCCACATTGTCTCAACCACTGTCAAATCAAGTGATACTATGAAAGATCCCACCTCCATTTCTGCTTCCAATACACATATCATTCTGCTCTGTTCTTTATCCCTAGATATCCCAGTGAATGTGTTACATCATTTGGGCATGTTGTATTAAAACATCCTTTACTCCCTTCAGTTTCTTATGAAATCCCACGGTGTCTGCACAGATCCTTTTTCCTCAGAACTTTGTATCACCTGGGTACCTCAGAAATTAAACACCAACTATGCTCGAAGCTGAGAGATTAGGAAGGTGTACACGTTCCATCCATGTGTGTCAGAAGCCAGAAGTTTCATTCAGCTGCTCAGGACTGGACAACTCAATGGGCACAAGCCTCCATCACTTTTGTAAGTGTAGGGAGACTGCTGAAACAGGGAACGAACTAGGAGTTAATTACCTGTCTGGACTAAACGCCAGCAAGAAGGTGGAGCGTGGACTGTCTGGTAACTCAACTTTCTGAAAAAGCCAACAAAGCAGGAAGTGTTGCAAGAGTCATATGATCATACTTTAACTGTAAGCCACACAGACAACAAGGGGAACCCGCTGCAGGAACATATCTAGTATCACATCACTGCAGGAACTGAACAGAGCCAGAGAGCATATCAAGTGTAACACATCAAAGGTACAATCACAAGACAATTTATTTCAAATCCCTGCCTCCCTTCCCCCACTCCCAAGATCAAACTATGCAGCTCTATCCCACAACCTTACCTTGCCCTCCCATTTCATCCATCGAGTTTTATCCTCCACCAACTCCTGCAGAAGCCGCTGAGCACCCAAGGCTTGGGTACCCCGCTCCCTACCCCACAGGATGCGGACAGCGTTCTTCTCTGGGACAACCTTCATGGCTCTCAGCCGCCAACACCACGCCTACTACTGAGAGGAGACACCAGCAGGTTCCAGATGACAACCACCACCAAGCTACAAATAGGCTATCCACATTTCAGTTGTTTATCTTCATGGAAACCTAAAAAGATAAGAGACTGATAAGGAAGGCAGCTTTTATCTCGATCACCCAGATGAAGTAAAAGCTTTAAATCCCAAAAATACTAGATTTGAGAGACAGGTCTTTCTTCTTACACAGCCTTTGCTACCTGCTTCCATTATCAAGGCCCCACTTTGACATTTCTGCAGCCAAAGACTACTTTGAGAGCATCCAGCCCTTCCCTTGTACACATGCCCTAGGCACACTACACATATGGAGAATTAAAAACCGGCCTTGAAACTCTTTCCCTTCCCTTCATCTCTTGCTGTATACAATAAAGAAAAAAAGATTTATGAAGACACAGTCTTTACACCTTGCAGATTTAGGTCCTATCTGGGATGGGTGTCTGAAAGCTAGAGGAACAGTATTACCAAATGGACAATATGACAGAGGAGTCTCCCAGGAACTACTCAAATTTCAGTAACAGGTCAAACTGTAAAGGTCAGATGATTGACAGACCTCAAGTCTGAATTATTTCAACTCCATCAACAGCTTACAAAATATGAAAACAATGATGTATGGGACAGCTCCATCAAGATTATTCCATCGCCTGTATATCATCTTTCAATCTGCATTGCTCTTAGAACAACAGTTCACCTAAGTAATGCACAATGGCAAAGAATAATGCTTTTGGAACACTTTGAGCTGCAAAGGAAAGCTTTAATACCCACTCTCTAGAAAAAAAGCTAAATAAACATAATAAATAAATAATACAGTGACTCTAATAGCAACCAAGTCACACGGCTTTTCAGTGGTGTCATACATTGGAGTTTGCCACAAAAAGCTCTCCAGAAAAGTTTCTTAGAACAGACAAACCAAGAAACTCTGCTGCAATGCTATTACCTTCTGATCCCAGTAGAGTGTGCATACTACTCTGTCATCTCTTGATAACATGAAGATCTAAAGACAGTTCATGTTACGCTGAACAAAACCATAAATATTCAATAGAGAAGGAAACAGTAATTTAAAAAAAGCAAAAAAACAGATAAAGAAGAAAAACGGTTCATGAGCACAAGAGACAAATTGCTAAACAACAGAACTCAGAATGGTCATTAGCAAAACTTTCTTTCCTCCCACTCTCCCTAAAAAAACCCTCATGAACAGATGATTTAAGACAGCTGCAGCTTATAGGGAGGAGCTGTCTAAAGAGATAAGCCAGGAAAATGAGTTCTTATAAGCAGACCAGTTTTTATTTGTAGAAATAAAATAAAGAGTACTGAAGTGATTAACAAGTAAAGGCATCCATCTTTCTAGAAAAGAAATTCTCCACAGTGAAAGTCGAGCTAGCTGGAAATTCCCTGATGCTTAATGTGAACAGCATGGGGATCATGTATTTTAGAGAAGCTGAACTCCACAGAGTACAGTAAACCTCCTTTTGAGAAACTGTGAAAGTCAGCCAAACATTAGGTAGGAATTATTCCACAAAATAAAAGTCTTACTGGAAAGCAACACAAAAACTAAAGACATCATGCTGCATGAGAATTCCTAAAAATAACTGTACAGATTAAAAAAGCCCAGATCCAAAAAAGCTGGAAGAAGGATAACTGGAATAGATATATCCAAAAGCACAATATATTACAGGAATCCCTAAACTAAAAATCTTCCTTAACTAAATGCTAATAAATCCTGATCCAGATTCTGCAAACAGCCCCAGGCACCCACGTTCAGAAATGAGTAGATTCAGATGGTAAGCAGCATGGAGGAGAAGGACAGCTCAGAACAATGCAGGCAACAAAAAGTCTACTTTATAGGAGGAAACTGTAAATCTAGTTTAACTCTGAATCTTGTAAAATTAAGAAAACAGTAGCTGAATATTCTGTATGGGTGTATTCAAGGAATTCGGACTACAACAACCCAAGAATAAACATATAAACAGGACACCAATGGAAGACCAGTCCTGCAGCTGGAATAAGCTGGAAGTTTGAAAATATTTAAAACATTAAGCTCTGGAATAGCCTTTCGATAGCTGTAAAGGATAAACCACATAAATAACTCGAGACCATAGTAATTTACAAGCAGGATAACCCAATCACTCATGAGAAAGAACAAGCTCTGACAACCTAGCAACATCAGTCCTATCAGAAGAACTAATGTTCCCTAAAGTACAATAGCAACAAGGAAATCTAGAGGTTTAACAAACGACTTTAAGTTTATTTATGCCATGGACA
Source organism: Melanocharis versteri (assembly GCA_013397845.1). NCBI lineage: Eukaryota > Metazoa > Chordata > Aves > Passeriformes > Melanocharitidae > Melanocharis > Melanocharis versteri. The sequence goes on from VZTG01004651.1 coordinate 266,713, forward strand.
AGTTTACATATTGTAAAGTAAACAGGGAGATAACTCCTACAACTGCAGTCAGTGAAGCTCTAGTATTTACCTTATTGAAAGACCAAGTCATCTTCACTGCACAAAACCAAGTATATACCTTAAGACAGCTTATCTAAACCTCTGCATGTGGGTCCTAATTTATTCAACTAATCTGGCTAGAACAAACACTTCATATGTGAACCTGAGTGTCTGAACTTCATGTTTTTCCCTCAGGGACTGTCCCTCGTTTTTTCAGCTTCTTCTGACTCATGTCTTTATCCTATTTAGAAAATAAACAAAGGAAAACTCAGGGCTCTAATGCCTTCACAGTACCCTGCTAACCTGCTCAACATTTTTAAAAGCTGGGATCTCTTCAGAAAACGCTGAATGTATCCTTCTTGAGCGATGCCGAGATTCCAGTGTTACCTCGGGTCCATTCTGAGGCCAAACTCCACCCTTTGTCTGAATTAGCCTGAACACAGTAACTGCTCCACTAACTGACGACATATTCAGCAACACTTCAGACAGGCAAAGAAACTCAGAGCCTTCAAATGAAGAAATAGATGCAGTGTAGACACTGGCATTATCTACGCTCATCTTAGCAGGAAGCCTTTAACCTTTCTACTGGAACATGTGTTCAGCTTCAGTTTGTTTTGGTGTGAGGTTTTTGTTTTGTTTTGGTTTTTTTCTTTAGGTTTTTGGTTTGTATAGGTTTTTTGTGAGGTGTTAAAGGAGCCAATTTTTTCTCTAACCTAGTAAAGACACTCAACAACTCCAAACATTTTGCTCAAATATAAGCTGAACAATGACAGCATGTTATTAAATACCATTAGCAAATAAACCACTGAAGTAACAATCATATTTACAGCTACTCATTAGCCATCTGACTAACAAAGCTTAAATTAAATGCAGTGGGTTTGAAAATACTCCTTGGGACTCAGCATAAATAAAACCTGCAGCTCACTGGATCAAACCTGTTCAGGCAAGTGGTGGACTGATTCAGTAACAGTGTCTATTACAAATACCCACAACTATCACAACCGATAAACAGCTGTCCACCTAAACAGGGATTGGTATTGTTCTGTCTTCTTGTTGCTGAGTTTGTTTTGTCTATTTGTTTTTGGGGGGAGGAAGGGAGATTTAGTCAGTTGGTTTAATCAGGATGACCAAAAGCATCCAACTGCAAGATTAGCTGATGCCCTGAATGTGATGCAGAGCCACAGAGACCACAGAAAACTCTGAAAATGAGAGTCAAGAAATTTTTCTGTAATTGGCAGCTTTCTTTCCTTAAGAGTTTTCTCCCTTCAGGGCATTTCAGGACAACACGCTGGGCTGTTTACAGTTTTGGAAAGAACATCACACAGCCCAAACCCAAGCCTTTTACTTGCTCTGTACCAGCCATCCTCAAAGAAGCCTGAAGAACTCTCAGCATTAGAGTAATGTAGGTTCACTTGTAATTGCCACTTTTACAGATGTTGAAGCTCTAAAAAACCAAAGTGAAGCTGCAAATTGGTAATACTTTGTAGTGGTACATGACACCCTGAAAACACTGACGAAAAGGTAGGGAGAGAAGAGGAATAAAAAGCAGCACATTCAAATTGCCATATAGAAAGGAGATCAAGGTATTTTATGCATTATGCAATGGCTCACCATTCCAGTTCAAAACTTCAGCACTTTACAGAGACGATGGTCCCATCTCTTAATGTGCCCCCTCCCCGCATTTGTTGCTATTAATTTTGGGGAAATTCTGGTACCACCACGCTGGGAGCACAGCTGGCTTTGATACAAAGACAAATATTGCAATACTACCTTCATGTTATTCCATTCTTCATAGGGGAAAAACGTTATTTCGTGTGGCCTTCAGCTCTCAGACTAATCTATTACCACTCCAAAGAACTTTGTGGCTGTGTGCTGAGCCCAACACTGAAAGCCTTTCCCTAATGCATGTGCACAGAATCAGTGTAAACAGCTCCATCAGTGCTTAAAAAGGAAAAAAAAAAGCTGCAATCAGTAAATGATATTTGCAATGGGAGATCTATCCAGAAGATACAAATGTCCAAATAATTTCAGACAATTTTGGTGCCCAAAGAGATCTCATGTGACTGATGAAGAAAGAGGCAATATGAAGCGAAATATTAAAGCTATCACTGACTTTGCAATCTGGGTTCCACAGAGAGAATGCATTTATAAGACTCCCTGCAAGAGACCGGAGAAAAAAAAGGCACATGCCAGTAGTTTTGGTCTCCAAGTCCCTTTGTCAAGTTTTAAGACTTCCAGAACATATTGACTGTAAAACAGCCATGATCCACACAGCTGATGGGCCAGGGCAAGCTGTATACTTTGTACTAAAAGAACATGCATGGGGGAAAAAAAGGACTCAAAACACAACAAAAGCAAAACTGTAGTGAACAATGAGGCAAGCAACTGTCCTGCAAAACCACAAACAAACTTGTCTCTAGAAAAGAAGAGGAAACAGATTATTACATTTTAACTCCCCCAGCTCTGGCCAGGGGCCTAGTTATCTTGTAAGCCAGAGTTACTTCTGTTTTCAAAATGTCTGTTCTTAAGCGGCATGTCCAGCACTAACAATGCCATTGCAGTTATTCCAAATTAAAGTGCAGCATCTCAAGCTTTAACACCAGCAACATACTAAAAATTACAAGAGAACTGTTTATTGCATTTAATAAATGTTGGTAATTTAAGTTTAACTTAATAAATATTAACAATAATTTAGCATTCCCACTATTACATGAGTGGGTGGGCTCTCCAAGAGCAATCAGATCATCAGACAGGCATGAAAACAGTGTATGCAGCACTACAGCCCAAATGCTTTATCTTCTCTGACAGTGATCCTAATGAAGGCTGCAGTCACAAGACAGGCTATTTCCTCTAAGGATTTTCTACAAGTCGGTTTCCCTTGTATTTTCCACAGCTTAATTTTGAAGCAAACTGCCTTACCAAGACCCCTTACGCTTTTCAGAAGCTCAGAAGAGCAAAAAGTGCCCACTAAAAACAGCTAAAGATCATCTTGCCAAGGACTACAGAGCCCCTCCTTTTGCAGGCACTTCATTGATAAAACAACAAAATCTGGTTCTGACACCCACAGACAGGAGATCTCCAAGAACAAACCAGATGCCTAGAACATAATTTAGAATATATATGAGCAATCACACAGCTCCAGGGACTTCCTAGATCCCTTCCTTGCTTACAATCTGTGTTTCCCTCCTTTCTGCAATATGGAGATTTTGAGGCCATCATTTTCCTAAATTGCATGAAACCATATCATGTAAGAAGCCCCAGAAACACTACACCGGATAGAAGACCTGAATTATACTTGCAGTTTTATTAAAAATACTGATTCAATCCATACCAAATGCCATGCCATTCCCACTAACCCTTTTAGTGTTTCCACCTGAAAACCTGAGCAAAATTTTTTTAAAAGTTTATGTAAAACCGAAGCTAAAAAGCTGATTTGCCCTCTTTGAACTGCATCAACTCAGTTTAACAAGCAAGACAACTCCAGGAGTCCTAGTTTGGTAAATCCCAGTTTGCCAGTAGCACTGGCATTTGAACAATGCTATAACAACAACAAAATCAGTAAAACATAAGTGACATGACTCATATCCCAAATAGTTGCATAGGAGAAAACATAAGTGTTGGAAGAACAGGACTATGTTCATTACTAAATGACAGGGCCATATGAATTTCTAGTAATGTACCTGATCAGCTATATGTTTAAATTTACTTCAAACAACATGATTTGTCTTCCCTTAACTCCATCTGTGGTAATTTCAGATGAGCCTGGAGACTGTTTGTAAGGTATTAGCTCTTCTTGGGTTAAAAACAAACAAACAAACAACCCCAAACACCAGAAAACATTTTGAATAGAGCAAACTTCAAGACACCTTGCAGTAATATCCAAATGAACAAAAAATTGAAAATAAAGCTACATTGGACTAGAATCTTTAAACAAGGCTAACCCACAAACAAAAACAGTCTACAGATGGGTAACAAACAACTATCTTAAGCATGATTAATAAAACAATGAAAAAAGCAAAACTAGAACCCATTATTTTGTTCTGTTTCTACTTATGTGTCCTTGATTGTGCTTAAAAAAAAGCTCCTTAATAAAAGAATTTAATTAGAACAAGAGTCAGTCTTCAACTAAGTGCCCCTAAACATGGAGAATGAAAAACACTTCAGAGAAGTGAAAGAAAGTTTATGATGCAACTACGCAGCAGAATCCAAAACTAATACCATGAAGGCACTTCCATTATATGACCCTGGTTTCACTCTTCCAAGTTTTTAAATATTCCCCAAAATATTACACTTCAAGCTGAAGTTTTTCCTTGATTAAAGCCAGAGAGAGATTGAAAGTAATTCAAAAGCACATTTTCTGTAGATGCAGTAGACACACTGCTCTAAATTGCACTCACTGCAATAAGTGTTTACACATAAAACAGGATTCCTAAAGAAAAATAACTTGTCTTAGTGCTTCATGATTGAAAAATTCAACGCTGTGTTTTAAACTACAACTACAAACAGCTCAGGAAATTCAATTACATTACAAAGATGTCAATAGTACTTTGTCATTTCAAGATCCTGTATGACTGCAACAAGGAGCTAATTGCCATTAGAATCTTAATTTGTCTTCCCAGTCTGGATTAAATGAGCTAAATACACATAAAAGAACTTTTCAGTCAAAAGAAGTACATTAAGATTCTAGCTATTTACATCAAAATGATGAAGACATGGAAGAGAAACTTGCAGATATCAACTCCTAAAGGTCAGAAAATGAATGGTAAATATAAAAAGGGAAGTAATAAAAATAAATGTAAGTGATCACCCATGTCTGGAGTCTGACAGTTTCATTTACCAATGAGAATATGGAGCACTTTCATAACTATTATTACAACTTCCACATAAACTTAATGAATTCTTGAGAAGAGAGAGATTAGTTTCAATCCAGAGGATGGGAAGAGAATAAATATAATTTCACAAAGCTGTAAGGTAAGTCAAACAGCAGAACTGAGACCTGGAAGATTAAGAGTCGGTTTCTACAATTCCATACTCAAACTATAGCACCTTTTGTTAAGTACCACGCACAGCAGGGAATGAGGAACAGAGAGAAGAGAAAGCCAGAGCAATAGAGAGACAAACAGAGCAATACTGAACTCAGATTAACGCCCTAAAAGATTATTCTCATTTAGATAGAAAGGCAAAGCAATTTTCAATTCAAAATCCCATTATTTACATTAAAAGTCACATCAAGGTTCCTCAAGCTCAAGGGGCACAGCCAAGGGCCCCCAAGTGACATCACACATTCCACAGAAATGTGGGAGTACCAACACTACAGAGCAGCAGAAGCAGCATCATGTACCCCCAAGGTGAAGACAAAGTGTTTTATGTATTCAAGGCTGCACTTAAGGCATATGCACCTTATCCAAGCAATAAAGAAAAAGCAACAGAAGCAAGAACGTGTTTTAGAAAACACAGGTCATATAATTTCTTGCTCACATGGAAAGACGGTAACAAGACAAAAAGCAAAAATAATCCACACAGAAGCTGAAGTCTTCACACAAAGATGTATCAGAATTATAGAGGAGGTGGGAGACAATCAAGATTTAGACTCTGAACAAAGAAACGCAACCAATTCTTGACACCATTGCCCTTCTTGGCCTTAGACTAAGTCTGTGGGGGAAATATAAAGGCAGGGGAAACAGTGTCCAAAACATGAGTCAGAGACTCCTCTCAGCAATTCTATGCTGCCCAAGGTGGAGAATTAGTAATACACACCAGGAACAAGGAAGCAGGAATCACTCTGCAAGGACAACCCAAAACACCTCACTGAGAACACCTGAAGTAGAGCTGTGCGAGCACATGGATTAAAATAATGCTCTCCACGCTGAAGTCTGACATCTCATCATGCTGTTCAACAATTTTCAAAAACTGGAGACAACAAACAGCTACTAGACAACAATCCCAGTCAGAATTCCTAACCAACTAAGTCCTGAGATGCAGACAAGTACTGCTTCCTCTTGTAGAGGAAAGCAGGTCTCCTCTTGTTTCAAGCAACGCAATCAATGGGTCTTTCACTAGGCAACTACTATACCCTGTAATAACCTTCCAGTAAATTATTTCTAATACTAATCCTCTTTCACTGCATATCACATTGTCATTCACTTCTGTAAACCAAAATTCTTCTGTCCTTACCTTACCAATATTTTGTTTCTATCACCCTCCTTGCTAAGATACTAACACAAAACGCACATGGTAACTACTACCATGCACTATGCCCTTTATCAGCCCCCCAGAAAGTCAACAGGGGAAAAAAAAAACCCCTTAGTGCTGTTTGCATTAGTAGTACTAGTAAGTATTCACATCAACAATAACTCTGCAAGACCCATGAGTTCAGTCAACTTTCTAACCATGGCATAAAAGATACTAGAGTTTCTTTCCAGAAGCTTCTATAAAAAATAATTATTCAAATGCCAAACTTCTGGCACAGGGATAGCAGCAGACAGGATCATTGCTTGCCTTCTTTAGAACTGGTTGTTACAGCAGCATAAAAGTTAGAAGTGCTGCTCAGAAAATGGAAAAGTAAGAAACAACCAAACAAGAATCTAGAGGGTCAGTTATGACTCAGAAAAGGGCAAAAGAAAGAAAACTGAGAAGAAGCTGTCAGCAAAGTAAACATTCGGCAGAAACTGCCCAGCAACTCAATCTGAAAAGGCATGTCCAGATATTTGGATCCAAATACATTCTTCATTCCAAGTATTAGGAAAAATATAAATGCTAGTGGACTGCCCTACTCATTAAGAGCCACACATAACACACTTATTTGTGACCATCAAAATACAAACAGACCAATTTTTAAAAAAAAATTACCCAGAGAAGCATCAATTGTGGATTCCAGAACTGGCACGCAAGCTACACTGAAAAGTTATGAATGTTAGGAAATGCATTACAGCAGCCATTCAGAACACAAGAAAGGATTTTAAATTCAGCAGAGAATTTCAGGTCTTGTTGCCTGCATCACCCACAAGGCATTCAAATCTGCACGGATTTAACCCCACACCACATTCTGAAAACTGACCCAACAACAAACTTAACAGACCAGTAATGGACTGGCAATAAGTGCACATTACCAGCAGGTCATTCTTAGGTCCCTTTTTAACATTCCCATTAGTAATTTGAAAGAGGATGGGAGTGGCAAAGGCAAAGAAGCCAGATGACATTTGCAGAGGACACCAAGCTGGGTGGAGCAGTAAACAAGGACAAATATAGAAAAACATACTGGGTTTTTTAAACAAAGACCAAAGAACACTTTATGCAGAGGAGAAAACCGAGCAGCACCGAGCACTGACCATATTTACACAGACTTCACATTCATACAACCGATCTTCCTGAAGACAGGCTTGCATCTAGATAACAATTCTTCTCTCAGTCTGTTACCAGAGAACAATACTCCAAAGTGTGTAGTGAGAAAAGCTACTTGTAACCACCCACAGGATCTCTTGAAGATTAAACGCTGATTTAGTGCAGAAAAAATTGCCTTCCAAAGGCAGCTGAACGCATGGTATTGACAGGATCAGGAGTAATCCAAAAATCACTACAAGAACACTACAGAAATGTATGTGTTGCCAGGAAAAATGTGGTAGACGACAAAAAAAACGTCCCCGTAGCTGGTGAATTAGCTGGGTCCGGTTCCTCACAAGACAAGACGTAACTAGAGGCACACCTGAATGCATTTTATGCCAAACACTACTTTCACAAGCAAGTGCTCTGCAACACACGGTGAAAAACGGGAGAGACAGAGCAGACAACACTTGCTACACATTTTATTTGGGCAAGGTCGGAAAACAACAACAATAAAAAAAGATTATCTCGAAGCAACAGCCCCAGAACGCAACCGGACCGAGCCCGGACCACGGGCCCCCGGACGGCGCCGTGGGGGCAGCAGGAGGGGCGGGGGCGATGGACAGGGAAGCGCCAGGCACCGAAGCTCGGACACAAAATCCGGCTTGAGGCACGCTAAAGCGGGCGGCAGCGGGGCACGGGCTGCTCTCCGGGACTGCGGGACGCTCTCCCCGGGCGCTCCCGTCCCCGCCGGCGTCGGAAAGCAGCACCGCGGGTTTCGCCCTCCCGCCACGGCGCCCGGCCCGGGGCAGCGCGGCGGCCTCCCCGCTCCCCCCACCGGAAGGCCGCGGTCCCGGAACTCCCGTACAAAGGCCCCGGCAGCGAGCCCCGACTCCCTCCCGGCCGCGCTCCACCCGCCGCGGNCCCCGGGGTCGGTCGTCGCCGCCGCCGCGCCGAGCTCCGGCCAGGCGGGCCAGCCGAGCGCCGAGCGAGGCCCAACGGCGGCGGCGCCGAGCGCGGGACCAAGGCCCGAGCAGCCGAGGCTAAAACGCCGCCAGGCAGCGCCAGCCGAGCGACGAGGTCTTCCACCGCCGCCCGGGGGCGACGGAGGGCAGGCGAGAACAGTCGAGCCCCGAGAACTGCGGGGCAGCGCCCCTGCCCAGAATTTAAAAACTGCATAATTTAGCTTAGAGAGGTGTGGGATACTGAAAAAATGCTCTTAGCTGAATGAATGTAAACTAACATGTACAATAGTCAGACTGTACAAAACAGATTGGAAGTTCCTGTTCCATACTTCCAAGATAAGCGTCGTCCAGCCTTGATAGGAGGAATGGGTACTAATGTCTTCCCAAATGCCCAGATCTGAAAGAACCGGCCCGGTGCTGGAACAGTGGCTGTGCCGGTCTCCAGGTTGTTGCAGAACCCAGGCACTTTGAACTCGTGACCTTTAGGGGAATATGTAGCAGGCGGATCGGGAAGGCTGTACTTTCCTAATACCTCAGCCAATGGGGAAAGGAAGAGGGCAACGTGCAGCCGGGAGTTCAGGCTGAAAGGAGGCTGCGTCCTCCAAAATTTTGAGACCCCACGGGGGTATGGCCCAGTGAACTCTCTCCCTTTATCCAAAGTTGCAGGACTCCTCTGTCTCCTTTGTGGACACTGGCTTTTCACAGCATGATTTTCTGCACAAACCAAATCACAAATCTCAAAGCAATTTGCCGGAAAGAAATTTTTTTCACATTTTTTTTCAGCCTGGAAAAGAGAAGGCTTCTGGATGACCTAATTGCTGCCTTCTGGTACCTGAAGGGAACTTAGAGGAAAGATGGGGCAAGACTATTTACGAGAGCATGTAGTCACAAGACAAAGAGGAAGGGCTTTAAATTGAAAGAGTAGGTTTAGATCAGATATTAGAGAAAATTCTTTACTGTGAGGGTGGTGAGGCACAGGAACAGGTTGCCCAGAGAAGCCGTGAATGCCTCATGCCTGAAATGTTCAAAGCCAGGTTGGATGGAGGGAGCTCTGAGCAATCTGGCCCCATGAGGGAAAAGAAAAAAGTATTTTCTGAGAGAAAAGAAAAAAGTCTAGGTGAATTGTTTTGAAGGAAGCTGCTTAGGAGTATGTGGGGGAAACTGCTCCCTACATTTCCTGAGTGAAGAGAAGGGTACTGACATCTGCCTCAGGTAAGAATAGCGTTCAGTGGATTGGTTTTGCCTGGTGTGGCCTGATGCAGTTTTTGCCCAAACTGACAAGCAGTGAGATCAATTTTGAAATTAATTTCTACCACAGGTGACAGTGGCTGAAAGAAGACAAAACTGATCAGCAAATGTGTTCCAGGAAGTGCCTTCACTCTGAGTTCACTCTGGCCTCAGCACACGCTGGGAAGAGCTATTCATAGCGTAAATTGAGAAACTCCAGCTTGTCATTAAGTGACAATGTTTGTACCTACACATGTCCAAGTCTCACTTGACCTTACCACCACCCACACAGCTCATTCAGTGCCTGCTGGTGTTTTGGTCTAGTGAACAGTATTTTTAGCACAGACCGTCAGATGTGATTATGAGCCATCACGCACCATATACGGCAGCAACTCTTACCTTAAAAATGCTTTTCTTAGAAAACAATGCTTGTCTGCTTTTCCCTAGGTAAAAGGAGCAAGAGTTTTGCTGCAGTGACCAATGGTAGGTCTTATATGATACCTCATGCGTAAAGAAAACTGAATTACATCTCAGATCTTTGCACGTAACATTTTACAGCTTTCATCGAGGCTTCTGAAAAGTCTTGTTTACGTGTCATCAAGCATGCTTGGTTTTCTGTGAGATAGTAAGTGCTTACTGCCCCTGCAAACCTGGCAGACTGTATCTAACCCTGCATCTCCATCCTGCACTTCGAAATGTGTCCCATTCACTTGTATTCATCAAATGTGGGGCATGATACAGGCTCACTTCCTCTTTAAGTAGTTACAATTTTGTAGTTTTCTGCATTCCCTACCACTTTTGTTCCATTTACTGCCCAGCAAACAATAAAATCTAAGAAACAAAATTTTCGTAGACTGCTGTCATGAGATCCTTGGAAACACTTGTACCTTCTAGAAAGAGAACATTTCCAGGAAACTGGCCAGCCTTGCGCCAGCAACAACTGCGTGCATCAGTCATCTTGTTCCACTGAAGAGGTAGATTGCCAGCAGTGCCAGAGCACCCTTTCCACGCCTCTGCTTTGATCTAAATGGAGAGCTTTTGCAATCAGTTCAATTTTTGTGACCCAGTCAGTTCTTGGAGTTTCTTTTACAGCAGCCAACAAGACGACCAGTTTCCTGCTGCAGCAGGCATGTGCAGTGAAAACCAGACTCACCTTCAATAGCCTAGTTCCTGGTATCTGTTAAGTACCTGACAGAGTCACCATAGTTTAACATCTTCTCCAGCCTGTTTGGGAAAGAAGGAACATTCAGTCTTTCTAGATATGTGCAAGCACTAGTGTGTGCCCAGAAAAATGCCAGACCCATCCCAGAACACAGCTGCCAGCATTCAGAGAAATCACTGGGGTTTGTGACATGTGCAAAACAGCAAAATGATATTGAGCAAAAATTTATACCTGCAAACAAAAGGATAAATGTTTGCTTTGCTGCTCATGAATTCATAATAGAAAGGAGCTCATGTGGAAGTTTAATTTGTGCAAAATACTGTTTAAAAATCAATCATAAGTGTTTTGAGTTACACAGTGGCATAGAATTGTTGCTTTGTAAAACAGTGCAAGGTTTACAGATTTTCCATCATTATAAAAGACAATTTCCCCAATTTTCCCACTGTTGTCACATTAGTCATTGTTCCGTAAGTCAAGTGAAACAGGAGTCTCTAAGCATCACGACAGCAAAAATGTAGCAATTAAACTGAGTCTCTGGAGAGACTGAGAGAAGTTCAGACATTTGCCTAAAATTAAGAGAGTAAATTTCTTCTTGTCTCACATCTGCTTAAGTCTTTACAGGCTTAAAGAAGAGGAATTTTTATATTTGCTCCGGATAACTTCACAGATGAACTGTAAGAAGCCTTCTCTCTGTCACAACATTAGCTAAAATGAGTAAGTAAAAGCTCTTGACGAACACGACAGGCTTCCGAGTCCACTGATTCTATTTGCTCGTACTCTTCTTCCGGTTGTTCCATGTGTCCTGCGGCTGGTGAAGACCACACATCCAGTCCGTGTTGCAGGGAGATGTTGTGAAGCACGCAGCAGGCCAGAATGATGTGGCTGGACTTCTCTGGAGAATACTGCAGGGTGCCTTTGGAGCCGTCGAGGCAGCGGAACCGCGACCGAATGGTTCTGAACGTCCGCTCAATGACGTTGTGAGTGGCGGAATGGGCCATGTTGTAGCGGTACTCCGCAGGCGTCTCGGGGATGTGCAGAGGGGTCATCAGCCACGTCCGGAGCACGAAGGAGCTGTCACCTGTTAGCAGTGGAAAGGAGCGGGACAAGTTACACACCTACGGTTAGCCACAGATTTCAGCTTGGTTTTCTGGTACAGCAGATACAGAATAGGTTCTTCCTCTGGCTAAAAGAGAAGGCACGAAAGAAGTAACTCTGGTTTACAAATGTGACAAAGTAAAGGCATTCAGTTTTACACAAGAAAATCCTGGAAGATTTTCCACAGAAGAGTTTTGAGAGAATTAATCTACTGCATGAGACAGGGAAAAACAGCTGGACGAGGACAGTACCTAGAATTAAAAATTGCACAATTCGGCATGGAAAGATGTAGGATACTGAAAGAAAACTATTAACAGAATGAATGTGGATTAATACACACAATAATCAGACTGTATAGAACACAAATTAGAAGTTACTGTTCTAAGCTTCCAAGATAAGGGTTGTCCAAACTGAATCATAAATCTCAAAGCAGTTTGCAGGAAAGCAATTGAAAGTAAACACATCACTTGTGCCCAGAGGTTCTCAGTAAGGAGACAATATATAACAGACTTTCTACTGAAAACAAGGATGAAAAATTGACTTACCAAGTAGCCAGCCATCTTTATGTAGCTCAGTTTCAAACTGGCTTGTGAGGGCTGCTTGCTCTAACACCGTGCAGTCTGGCAGGCTGCCTGGCCAGTGCGTTTCAGCGCTAAGGAGGGCTCCTCTGGAATCACACACCATGAGGCAGTTCAGGGAATGGAGACCCTTTCGGTTCACATAGGACAGGTCCTCAGCATTTGGCGCTTTGATTGCCACGTGGGTGCAGTCAACCACCCCCAGCACTCCCGGCATTCCTGCCAGCCCATAAAAGTCATCCTTCAGGGTCTGTACAGTAGCTTCATCCTCAGGGAAGTGAATGAACTGTGAGGCTCTTTCCACCAGTGCCTCGGTTACATTGGCAACACAGCGGCTCATCGAGGCTTGGCTAATGCCAATAGCATCCCCCATGCGAGTCTGGAAGGAGCCAGAGGTATAGAAACCCAACGCAGCAAGTATTTGCGTCTCTGGACTGATGGCCCTGGACCGCTGCGTAGGGCGTGAGAGAGTGGCTCCTAAGAGATCCACCAGGTAGCAAATGAACTGCCGGGGAAAGCCGTACGTGGATACTAGATACTCATCCGTGACATCCTCCAGCTTGAAGCGATCCAAAGTCCTGTGTCCGCGGCCATAGAGCAAGAGGTCGCAGTCAAGAACCGCGATAGGTACGGCCATGGTTGACGGTCAGGGGCGGCCCCTGGGGCTCCTCTCTGACAGGGCTTTTCCAGAGGCTTCACCTGCATAAAGCAAAGGAGAAGGATACTCAGGAGAGTTGTTACTGGTGAGCTTTTCGGACTCCTTTACTATTTTCCTTTTAGTCTGATCATCCAGCAAACCTTTTCACTTCTCTTTATCTGCTTTTAAATATACGGGCAGCCAGGTGGGCTCAACCGCGGAGCCGACAACTCTGCCTGGCGCTGACAGGAATTTACCTCCCGTGGCGGAGAGGGAGCGGGAGCCGTCCCCAGTCACCGCGGCCGGGGCACGGCAGACCCGAGCAGCCCCGGCGGGCGCTGCCCTTGCCGGGCGCCCCGGACCCCGCGGGCCGCCCGACCCTCGCTGGACTCGTCCCAGCCCTTACCGGCCCCGCGGCCGCTCCCAGGCGGTCCCCGCCGGCCTGGCCCCACATTCGCCACGGTAGATTCGCCATAGGCAGGGGCTACCGACGGGAGCGGCGCCGGGCGCTGCCCCGCTTTTCTCCACCTCGGCCACCTCGGGCCCCCGGGACCGCAGGCTCAGCGCGCCGCGGGCCGGCGGGGAGCGCTGGCTGCGTGCGGAAAGTGCCGCTGCGGACACTCAGGCACCTCCCTTCTTCCCTCCCTTCCTCCTTCCTTCCTCCCCCGCCCGCAGCGGATGAAAACAAANCGGCCCCGCGCAGGTACCGCGGGCCCCGCGGGGGAGGGCTGGGAGCTCCGCCAGCCTGCGGGAGGCCCTTCGAGGGGAGGGGGCCGCGGCGTGGGTCTTAAGCCTTTGGCTGCGGCTTCGTGTCTCCGTTTTACTTTGCTTCGCTGCTCGCGGGGGTCGGTTCCCGACAGCCGCGTGTCGGCCGCGATTCGTTCTCCTAACGACGGGTGGCTGTCAGTGAAGCCTGGGAAAGATGTGGCCCGCTGTAATCTCAGCAAGCGGTCTTTTAAAATCACAATGCTTCAGAGTCTGTTGGAAATAGTAGAACGTGAGACCCCGCACTCCATTGTATAGTTTTCTTGTAACATGCGAGCTTGCGGTATGCTAGGAAAGAGCAGAGGTTTACAGGTGGTCGTATCTTTGTTTTCTGTTGGAGCTGTGGCTCTTAGGGCACAGTCAGAGTAATTCCTGTGGATTCGGTGGGAGCAGAGACACCTTCCTTGTTAGTGAACAAGCAGAAAAGGGACTCTTTGGACTAAGCCTACAAACTGCCTACTTACAAATCCCAAAAGTGGTGTGACTAGGCACATACCAAGGGGGAAAAACATGGCAAATTACTGCTTTAGCTGAAAATTAGTTGGCTGTCCAAATAAAGTTTAGAGCATCTGCATATTATTGCAGGAGTGGCCTGACCTGGAGGACTCCTTCTCATGGCAAGAAATAAGTCTGTCAGATGAGCCAGGCTGTACATAGATGTCCAGAACGATCATGCAGGATCACTTTATTTTGCTTAAATGGTATTGTATAATCTTCACATTTCTGAACATGTGTTCATACAATAGTTGAAAGGCGGTGATTATGTTGGTGGTTATAGTACAGTGTATGTAGAAGCAGATTCTGGTTTAGTCTGTATACTTTGGCTTGACAAACAAACAGAGAGGATGGACCTTTGAACTGATACCATTTTTAGACCTTAGGGAAGTACAAAATGTAACTGCTGGTCAACAGGAATTACTTAATTTTGTTTCTAAGTCAGTGGAGCTGGCAGTGTTGGCTTTAGTAAGATATTTACTAAGCTGCAGAGTCATTTATTGGTTATAAAGTGAATCTGTTTCCTGATCAGGAGGAAAAATTACCTCTTTATCAGTCAAAACCTGAGCATATAGTGAACTACAGAGCCTTTGATTACATCAGAGTATTTATATTATGTGAAACAGTTTTTCTGCTAGAATTTAATATTTTCTTTAAAAAAAAATCCATAAACTTTAAAGGATAAGAGTGTTACACCTTAAAACGGTTCGCTACCTCTCCCTAGGTTTCTGACTAATCTACTAAAAAGGCAAAATGGAGATTAATTTTAAGTAATTGTAGGATACTGGAGTTTGACTTGTAGGCCCAGTCTTGAAAGAGAGCACTGTGTTTATGAAGATCTTTTTATGGTTGCTTATTAGTGTGCTCAAAATACCTGCTTGCAGTGAAGCTTCTTGTTCATTGAAGGGGTGATGTGTTCTAGGCACTCTTAAAAGCTTCAAAAACTTCCACATGCTTCTTGTTTACTGCGTGATTCAGTGAGGCTTTTCTGAGCTTCTCATAGGACATCCTTGGACATTGGATTTGGGTCCTGTATTAACAAAGAAGTTCTGGAAGAGTGGTATGGGAATGGAGCGCAGTCTGGGGGACACGGTCAGGCAACTGGGAACAAACATCTGGGACGAGAGCTGTCCACAGCTCTCTCCTTACAGCTACACCTGCTCTGGTTTCTTCCCTCTTGTCTTTTCAATTTCACTCTGGGATAAGAACCATGAGTAATTATTTTGCATTGATGAATGTCTGGTTGAAAGGAAAGCAAGATAACTTTAAGCTGTAGCAGTCATGGCTCAGAGAGAAATGTAGGAGATGATGGAAGCAGCCTGTATATGCTTTCCCCAGCAGCAGTAATAATGCCTGGTACGTGTCAGGTGCTTCTGCTCCTTTCCTGTTTATGTAGGTGTCAGAGAGATGTACTTGCTAAATTCCTATGTATGGAACACGAACTATAATGCCAGTGATCCCAGGTGTTCCGTGCACCTGTTGTGGGCCGGGTTACAGGTGTCTGCCGGCAGTGGGGCTGCTCTCGGCTGGGAGCACGGCTTGGAGCACGGAGCACGGCTTAGCGTGCCGGTCGCTGTAGTTCCTCCGGGCTCTGCCGAGGCGTGAAGGGGAGGGCTCTTGCAGTTCCTTGCATCATACAAACAGCGCCATCACCTTATGCTGATGTGTCCTTCTCGGAGAAGGAGGGTATAAATAGCAGTAGAGCATATAAGGCACAACGCTTAGATGTTAAACTGTTGGATAAAATCTGCCTCAGCCTTGAGAGAAGGAATAAGGATTTAGTCAAGAGAGCCACATGTGGCAGTTCCCCTTTGAACATACTATTTCTGATGTTTCTGTTCACAGTAAAGTGAAGACAAAGGCGTATAAATAAAAGCAATAGTATAAAAATGGGTGTTGCAGGAAGAGGGAGACGAAGCAAAAAGCTGTATGGACAAGGTGCTTGTTGCATTGTATGCTGGCGAATATATCAGTTTACTTGAGGGATTACCTGGTTGAGGGGAAATCAGTCATCCGTATTTTTCTAACCTAGGCCAAAGGTTATTTTCTTCTAGTTGTTATTCAGTGTAAAATGAGCCAGTGTCTTCCTTGAGTTAAGCATAGGCCTCTGCAGTAGCACTTAACAAGGAGTTGTGCTGGCACTGCAACCTACAGGACGTGAGAAGTTGATTGAATTTGGTGGAACTAAGTTTAAAGAATTTCCTTCATGTTCAGGTCAGCTGTGGCAGCTAACCTGAGAGTACCACAGAATTTTTGTAAATAAAAAGTTTGCTGTAATTCTAGCTCCATCTTAACTCTTATCAAGACTGATTCTAAAGGTGAACACTGTTCTAAGCCTTAGAAGGTCTCAGGCAATCACCAGAGGCCCTCCTGCAAAAATGAGGAGATGATGGTTGTCAGGTGAGAGCCCTTAGACATTTCAGGAGCTGAGTTCCAAAGTCCCAGTTTCCCCATGAAATAACTTAGTCCTTTCCAGGAAACTTTTCCTGATATTTTCTTCTCTGCTTTGGGCTCTGGTGGGTCAATTGTTGCTGGCATTTGGAGCTCGAGAGGTAACAGTATGAATCTCCAAATGTTTCATGAATGTTACAGGTAGTTTCAGATCTTCCAAGAAGAGTCCCAGTTCGGCTGCAGCAGGGCAGAACCATGAGGCTCTCATTTTTTGAACTCTCTGGTGGCTGTTTCTCTCCTCTAGAGGTATTTGGGTATCTGGTCATTGGAACTAATTCCTGTACTGCACATAGAACCATGCTGATGATCATCTTTGTTTCCTTTCCTAACAGACCAGTGAGCCTAACACCTTCCATTAGTTCCCAAGCATCCTGAAATAGTAGATATCAGAATTTTTTCCAGCCTCAAAAGGCAAGTGTGGGTGCTTTATTTGACAGCTCTCCCACAATATCAGGATATATACTTCCTTGCATCTCTCTGCAGGGGTCACATATCACTTTTCACATTAAAATGCAGTATGATTTTTTTTAGTATTTAAATGTCAGCATTCTCTTCACCGAGAAAAACATATTTTTTAATGCAGTATTTTATTGCCTATATCAGCCAGGTTTGTCAAAGATTTCAGATCTCCTCAACCCTTACAGTGCTTTACTTAATTAAGTCAAAAGAATAATAACAGGTTGTTCTTGCCTGGGAGTTTGATTGTTTGTTTGTTTGTTTGTTTGGAGGAGTTGTGGGTTTTTTTGTAGTGGTACAACTCTGTACTAAAGGGTTATTTTTTTTAATTTTGAGTGCAGCATCAAGCACTTTAAATGCTGACTTCCATTTCCACCCCCCACAGTGGAAAGGGTCTGTAATCTGTCTAGTGGAGGTAAATGCAGGGAAAGAAGGCATAACAGTTTTAATAAAGAGGTTAAAATATCCAAAGGATAATTTGATAATGCATCTGATGTTGAATCACTTGTGTTGTTAGTTCTCAGTTTAAATTATAATTTGTAATGAGAACAGTACAGCTCAAGGAGATGTAGTATGAATGTAGCCTAGGAACTTTCAACCATAGTATATGTCCAGCTTCCTTTTTATAGAGTCATTCAGAAACCAGCACTGTTCTCTATATAATGCTCTGTAAATTGCAGTGCTCTTATCTCGCAGCCCTTTTTGATTGATGCTCCTAAAGCATTAGGCCTTTACTGTCGTTAAGTGTGATATTTTAAATAGAAGTACTGCATGTGCGTAGTCATTAAAGATTCTGTATTTTCTGTGTGACCAGGGCTATTGGCCCTTTTGCCCTGCAAGCTTTAATTTGCATAAATAGCATACCTTGCTGTAAGTTCAGGCTTTGCTCAACGATTGAACACTGAGTAACGTTGTGCACAGCAGCTGCTCGTGCTCCCTGACCTCAGCTCGCCAGCGTTCCTGTGAGGAGCAGCACGTTCCATAAATACGGGATGTTTGACAAGCTGCTTCAGGCTGATTAGCTGTCTCAAAACTGCAACAGGGGTTAAGAGTGAATTAATACTGCGAAGGCTTACGAGCAAAAACTACAATGAATGCTGCTAATTAAGGCGTTCCTCTCCAATGGTCTCCATATGATTATTAACTTACATGTGCAGAAACTGAGAGACAGAAGAATTGTGATTTATCCCAGGCCATGTGACATGATGGTGGCAGAAATAGGATTAGTGCCTTGCCCTGCCCTCCTTCAGACGCTGTGCAAGTTCATTGTGTTCCTGGAAACAATTGCATTTTGAAAAACAAGGCAGCGTCAATGTGAAAGCTAAGTATTTATTATCAGAGCTTTCAAGAGAAGTGAACAGAGGATTTTGGTCTATTTCTTGATAAAAATGTGTCTTCAGTTGGTTGTAGGTAAATTTGTAGCTGTATAGTTTTACTGCTACTATTTGTTGAAAGCAAAGAAGCAGTGTAGCCTGTTCCAGCAATGGTTTATTATATAGATTTCTGCTGAAATACCACTGAAATACTGTTCTAAGAATTTCAGGCTCAAGAAAACAATTTGGCTTGGCTTTGACCAGTGCTGATAGCTGCAAATATATTATTTTTGAAGCAGAGACCTCCATGTCTGATGGTCAGCTTGGCATAGAATGCAGTCAGTGTGGTGTTGGGGTGTTCTGGGGTGGTTTTTTTGTTTGTCTTTTTTAAATTAAGCTAGCAAAATTGTAGAACTTTTACTGAGTTTTAATTGTGAACCCTCTTTGGTTTTTTAACTTTTTTTCTTTGCATTGACCAAATAAACTATCAATGCGCATTTATACCTCACGCTCAAATCCCAAAGTTTTTAGCATGTTAGGATTTTGACAGGTAGAGGGCTTTGGCGCTTATCATTTCTTTTGAAGTGGCCTCTAATGGCAAAAATATTTTGAAATCTAAACAGAAAGCTGAAGGAAGACTTCATTCCCAGACCTGTGCTATATTTCAGATTGCCATATGCAATGGACACTGATCTCAGTTCCCAGGACAGGAAGGACCTGGACAAGTTCATCAAATTTTTTGCTTTAAAGGTAATTTTTCTCCTTTGGACAAATACCTCTTCTTCCTTGTTTAAAAAAACCCAAAAAACAAACAACGTACTTGATGTGGCTAGAGTAAGAAAATTGAGGTTTGGGTTTGTAGGGTTTTTTTGTTTGTTTGTTTAGCTCCAGAACAAAGCAAGGAAAGCTGATGTCAGATTTGGGGAAAAGGAATCTCCTTTTTTTCTACCCTCGAATCCTCTTCTATTCTCCAGATGCATCCTGCTTTAGAATCAGTTGTAGGCACTTCACACCTCTGTCAGGTTTGGGTTTCTAGCAGCACGTCTGACCATCCAGCTGTTGGGTAGTTTATTCTGCTGGACTCCACTCTTTCAGCCTATCTAAAATTTATATTGCGTCCAGAAACAATAATACCAGAATGTTCTTTTGAATGTCGTTGATACGTAATTATAAATTTGGCTTCACTTCATGCACAGATGCAAGCAGATACTCTGGCAATGGCTTTGGTATAAATGTACAGATTCACTTGACTTTAGTTGTCCAGGCTGGGGATATTTTTGTAAATTTTTTTGAATTTTCTACTGAAAACTGCAAATCCTGATTGCAAAATTGACTTAGTCCCTTAATGTTGTTACAGAGAAAGGTCAGCCTAAAATGATTTTCTTTCTTCAATACATTTGCCTATTAAATGTAATAATTTAAATTGATTCAACCTGAAGATCAGTGTAGCAAACTCTACTTCTCTACATCCTGGTCAGCCCTTTCATTTTTTTCCCTTGGAGCTTGTGTAGCTCAGGCTCTGACCTGAGGACTGTGCTGAGCCCAAAACATTATTGTGTATCTTTTTCTTTCTATTCCAGACAGTACAAGTAATTGTCCAGGCCCGACTTGGAGAGAAAATCTGTACCCGCTCATCATCCTCCCCAACAGGTTCTGACTGGGTAAAGCCAGATTTTTTAAAGCAACTCCATAACTCTGTGTGTGTGTGTGTGTGTGTGTGTGTGCTGAGAACACCAGATGATTGTTACAGTCTTGTGCAGACAATAATAATTATTCATAGAATAGCTACTATATTTAGTTATGTTCATTGGTGATGTGGGGCGGGGATGGGGTTTAGTGGTTGTTCACATGCAACAAATCCCTCTGGACTCTTACAGGCTGATGAGGGGAAAGAGAAATGATGCCTCTCAGCAACTCCTGCCAGCTAAGGCACATTTCCAAGATCTGCTTGGGGGTGGGGTGATGAGTTTTTTTATGTCAGAAGTTTGCTTCTCTGCAATTCAGGACTTTTTAGTAATGAGCTTTATTAAAATTGAAAAGACTCAAGATACTCTGTGGGTGAACATAGGACCGAAGTGAAGGAAAAGGAGCATATTTTTTATAGCAGGATCAAGAAAAACATTTGAATTAGCAGCCAAGGGAATCTTTGTAAACATGAAAAGCCTGAACCCAGCTGGGAATTTTCTGTTTCATAAATATTTCAGTGGACGCTGACCTAGTATGTTATATATGGGTCTGTGAGCCTGTCTGAAGTGTACCATCAGGCAGTTTTTCAAAGAAATAAAAAAATGGAACCATCTCTTTGATTCTGCAGTTCAATTTGGCAATCAAAGATATACCAGAGGTTACTCATGAAGCAAAGAAAGCCCTGGCAGGACAGCTGCCCGCTGTTGGACGGTCTATGTGCGTGGAGATTTCTCTCAAAACCTCAGAGGTGAGAACTGAGTCAAAACAGATGCCCTTTTTCTGTTTGTGGCTTTTTTTACTTGAATCTTAAGTCAACTACCAGAGCTCCCGCCCTTTAGTCCAAGACGATGTGAGAATATCTAAGTTTTATTAAGTTAGGTGATGTACTAATGAAAAGAAATGGATTGTTTAACAGAAGCAATTCACTGCAAACATCTGAGGCCAAACACACAAATGACACAGCAGCAAAATTTAGTTTCTTAGACCATGAAGAACCTAGGCATTCTGAGGAAGGTATTCCCTCAGGTGATATAATTGTGCAGGGACACTTCCAGTGCACCTTTTTCTATCATTGCATCACAAGAAAGTGGGAGCCAGGAGACAAATCATTGAGAGGTGTGGTCATTGCTGATCACTAATTAGATTTGAAAAGGTCTGTGTTCTGAAATGAGCCTTTGTTTGCCATGTTTTCTCTGATCCAGGGGGACTCCATGGAGCTGGAAATTTGGTGTCTAGAAATGAATGAAAAGTAAGTGCATTCTTCACACATTCTTTGTGTTTGTAGTTTTTAGCTGATGAAATGGGTACAGGTGGTTAATCCGTGGTGATCAGTGAACACATACTGGCTCTGTAGCCAGGGGCACTTCAGAGGGAACTCCCCTCTTTGTCTAGAGCAGCACTCAAACTGTTTAACACCAGTGTCAAGAAAGTAAACTGGTAATTTAATTCCTTCTTCATTCTTCCACTACAACTAGTAGGTTTCCTCAGATACAAGAATTCATATTCTCAGTAATGACAAATGTTTTTAATATTGAAAAGATGTCTCTGTTTAGTAGAAGGCTGCTTGGCATTTTTCAGCAATTTCTTCTACAGCAGGTGACTAGGTTGAAACAGGACTCTTAGCTGGTTGGTCAGTGCAGGTAGCCACATTGGGGCTTTATTTATCATTTTGGCAATAAAACTAAACAACTGGCCCAGACTAATTTTTACTTAAAATAAAATAAACAAAAGCAACTGCAAACCAAACCAAACAAAAACCCCAAACCCAGGCAACTTAGTTATGAACAAAATACTAATTTTCTTCCTTTGCGTTCTCTAGGTGTGACAAGGAAATCAAAGTTTCATACACTGTATACAACAGGCTGTCTCTACTGCTGAAGTCTTTGCTTGCTATAACCAGAGTAACTCCAGCCTACAGACTCTCAAGGAAACAAGGTCATGAATATGTAATATTGTACAGGTAAAGCAGAAATTTCCCATTTGAAATGCAAACAGCAGAGACTCTAGACTTGCACAGTGTAGCTGCAAATGTAGTTAAAAAGAGATGAGTAATAATAAAATCAAATTATTTGGATAGAACTACTACTGATCAGTGACAGAAGAAAACTTTGGTCTCTATATCAGCTTTATAGCCTTCACTTGAGCCATTGAAAGAAAAGCTAAGCACAGGGTGTGAAGTGTTTGCCTACTATGTTAGAAAGAATAAAAAATTCTACATGCAATCCCTGGTTAAATTGCTTACTAGCATCCAGTTGTTTGGTGTCTGCCCTGTGTTTGATAAATGCCTCTCTGCATTGCACATAACTGCAATGCGGACTTTTGCAGCATAGATTCACACTCTGTCCTGTTACTCCATTTTAAAGATGCATCCTCAACTCCACTTCCTGTAGTTCTTGCAGTTTACTCATCCAAATACTAGGTTCAACTCTGTTTAGCCTGTGAGTCTGACTGGCTTGTGGTTCATAGTTATCTTCCAGACCCTGTTTTTGTCTGTGAGAAAAGCCTTTGACATGTTTGCATAGCTAATTTATATGATTGTAAATCTCAGGTTTGTTACCATTTGCACATCTGAGAACTCAAAAAGAAATTCCAGTCATTTTCGCATTTTTGCCTCCATTGCTAACTTGGCATGTACTTAAGAGCAGGTCTCTTTACAGCACAGTTAATCTCTCATGTTGTGTGCTGAGCATCAGCTTTTAGACTCAGACCTGTCTGTGGAGTTTATATCACTTCATATTTTTGCTCTGAACTGTAGACTTAACCACAGAGGCTTAAAAAACTTGAAGAGAATTTTCTGATCGGACTACCATTTTCTCTTTCTTCTTCTTTTTACATGACCTGTTCTTCCTCTGAAGCAGCTGTAAGGTTTCTTGGGATGGGCTTTTTTTCCTGAAGAGGAAAAGTAGTTCCAGCCTTTCAACTCACAAAATTAAATAAGGGATAAGGATATGTAGAGCATTATGTCCCAACTGGATCTAATAGCTTTTCTTTTTCCTTTTCCTTCAGGATATACTTTGGTGAAGTGCAGCTGAGTGGCCTGGGAGAAGGTACGATTAGACAACACATAAACTAGAGCAGAACTGTGTTTCATTCTGACTAGCTTTTTCTTACTATTCCCAAGTACCATAAGGAAAATTAATCTGAGGCTTACATATGCTTTTTATCTGGATGTGCCAGTGCAGCCTTGTGCCACAAGGTGACAAGTATAATAATGGTGGTACTTACACAAAGTTTAGGGTGATTGCCATTTTGACTCTAGTGATCCAGAACTGAAATAAGAATATGGAATTATGTTGATAAGGGGCAAAGGAGACTGGTACAGGAGATCATGATCTACCAAGGAACAAGAAGCACTTCAGAACAATATTTTAGACCAAGAAGCCAGGAAGCAACATCAGAAGTGTTGCAGGTGAAGCCTACCAGCAAGGCAAACTAGTGCTGCTGTTTTGTTACGGGTTCTATATGTGTTTTTGGAGTTCTGATTGCAAGAGACAATGGAAACACTACAGAAATAAGATAATGTAACCTCAGAATAAAAAAGTATGGCACATAAATTAACACTGAAACTGATAATTATTCCTTAACTTTACAGGTTTCCAGACAGTCCGTGTTGGGACAGTGGGCACCCCAGTGGGCACCATCACTTTGTCTTGTGCCTACAGAATCAACCTTGCTTTCATGTCAACCAGGTGAGAAAATGTGATCATGCCAGAAACTTGTACAATAATTTACTGTTAAACCCCTCATATTCTGAGCCCCCAAATCTTTCCCTTCTGCTTATCCTTTCCTGCTGAGATTCTCTTTCATTAAGAACGCTCGCTCTCATCCTTAAGCCTTGCAGCAAGGGGAGTATTTGGGTAGCCCTCAGCCAGGCTCTAGAACTCCAGATTGTTGATGCATGCCTGGAGTCAAAGGACTAAATTGTAAAGATGCTGGTCCCATTAATAGACACAAGGGTTTTCTGTGAGGGCACCACGAGTTGGGAAGAGTAGAGAGAAAAAGCCAATAACACCATTGCTTGTTGCCTTGCAGGCAGTTTGAGAGGACCCCTCCTATCATGGGGATTATAATTGATCACTTTGTGGACCGTCCCTATCCCAGCTCTTCACCCATGCATCCCTGCAATTACAGGTGAGGAAATACTGAGTTGAAGTCATGGGCCATGGTAAAGGCATCAATTATGCCCAAATACAGAGCCTTTTCCACTATTTGTTGACAGCATGGGAAGGGACACTGGACAATTAGTGTCAGTCATATTGACACAGTTGAGCATGTGATGAAGGGTGACATTTTTCTCCTCACATTGAGAAGACTGAGTGCAGCAAGTCCCAGTATTTTCCCAAATTCTTCACAGAAGCACTTGGACACAAAGGATGTTTAATCTTGGCCTTCAGGAATTTGAAAGTGTAATGGTTAATCTTGATGCAGAACTATGTGTCCAGGTACATGCATCCCTGGATATTTCCACTGAGGGAAGGTCAGTTTAATTTATCTTGGGGGATGAGAGGTTTGTCTTCTCTAAAATGAATATGAGGGCATTCAAATTGGGACCAGTGGTGTTGTTTGACAATGGTTGTGTAAACACCAAAGCCAGTAGCACTAGCTGGTATAACAAAAGCATTAGTGAGAAACACCTCTGTTATTTTATGTAGAAGACAAACACCAGAGGAAAACGGATGTTTTCCCACTTCGTTTTCCTCGATTCTGCCAAGTAGATGAGAGCCCTTCATAATTCTCCTTTCAACTACACCCAAATACTCTCAACCTCCCCGCAGTGTTTGTCCCAGTGTGTTTTACTATTTGTTTCAGGGAATATTTCCAGTTAGAAAACTTGTCTTTTCTTGCTGCTTTAGAGCTGGTGAGGACAATGGTGCAGTATACCCCTCAGTAGAAGATTCCCAAGAAGTGTGTACCACATCTTTTTCCACCTCTCCTCCATCTCAGGTAAGAGAAACGAGTCTCTTTACTTCTAGTTAGGACAATTGCTGTAAGAATAGTTTGCATATTCCTACATCAGCTATTGTGCAAACAGAAAGCCTCCTGCTGCTAATTAAAATTTAATGTGTGTAAAATCTAATTTGTTGAAATTAGATACTAATTTCAACAAAATTCCAGGGGCCTAGGAAGACTGAATTACTGAGAACGATTAAAAGAGCCTACTCCTGTAGCTGGGCTGAGGTGTGCTTGAAGAGGACAGCAGTGTACTTTCACATGTACATACCAATACTGCAGGAGGAGGAATTCAAGACATTGATGCCAGGCAGCCTAAGTAGGGGTAACAGACTGGCATTGAGAAAGAAACACTGCAATAGCAGGGAAATGCTGGAGAAAAGACAGAAAAAAGACAAAAGCTGTATTTGTTGGACCATCTAAATTTAGTTGGGGCAGCTGGAATAAGTACTGGCAAAAAATTGCCTGTGCAAATTTCATTTAAGTTTCAATTTTAAAATAAATAGATAATGGTTTCCTTTTGAATACAAAAACCCAGAATATCCCAAGTTCTTTTACTGTCTTATGTACCTAACTCCACAGTTTTGTATTTTGAAGACTTGGCCAGAGTTGCAGTTGTCCTATCACTTTAAATATTCAGGATTGCCCTGCCTTCTTGTCCAGCCATGCAGATGGCTCTACTGACCTTTAAAGACAATCTAAAGACTTTAAATCTCTTTTGCTGTCAATGTGAAACATAGAATGAAGTATAATTTGAATGCTGTTCCAAACTGAAAGAATTTGCTACAGGTCTTTGTGCTGCTTCAGAGGAATTAATATGCCTGGTTTAGCAGAATGTATTCTGCTGTATGAATGAGCTAGAAATGAGCTTCTTTTAGGAAGCATTTTTGTGCCAAAGTGATTTCAGGTGACAAGGTATCAGGCAATGTTGAACTAATCAGCCAGCACTCATGGTAAGTCTGATGGAATAAAGCTTTTCTTATTCTGCAATACACAGTTCAGGAAAGGAGTTTGTGGCTGAGTTGTGTCCCGTGTTTTCCTAAAGTGGGGTAAATACGAAAGATTTCATAAGGAAATTTCCACCAGCTTGCTTGTGCCAGTGTCACTTAACAGTAGTAGTGTATGTAACTTCATTGAAGTTGACATTTCCCCAGGGGTCATGAAGCTTTACTGTCATTGAGGGGGAAAAGCTTTATGAAACCACTTGAACCTTGAGGATTGACATTAAGTATGAGCCTACGTTCTTGCTTTTTCTGTGGCTCATAGTTGCCATATGCTGTGCCCTTATTTGTAAAGCAACTGCCAGTGTTTGTTACCACAGTTAGAACTGTAAGGCTGCCTTGGCAGAATGGACTTTAAAGTAAATTAAAAGGGAAAAAAGAAGTATTTTTTTTTTCTCCAGCTTTCTATATGTCCTGTCTAACTTAATGACTGGGAAAATACTAGGAACTGTGTGATTTTGTGGGCAAATTGTGTGAATGTCTACGTGCCTTCTCAGTAAAAGTCAGGCCTAACCTGTGTGATACAAGGAAATAGTTGTTACCTTCTCTGTGAGTTTGCATGTCTGTGTATGTGTGTTGTGAAGTAGCCCAAAATTCAGGAGTGTCTGGCCATGAGTAATACCCAGAAATGAAGCTGAAGCTTTCCCCAAAGGAAAACCACTGGCAGGAAAATGACTGGGAGGAGGTATGGGACTGAACCAGGTTTGGATTGCCCTTTTTGCATTAGCACCCTCTCTGAGACTGTTTACTTCTGGAGTTTTGCTCCTGTTAAAGGAGTTTCTGCTTCACATCAGTGTGTTTGAATTGCACCATAGTCTGGGTCCCCTTTATTCTAAGGGTGCAGCACAGACCTGCTAAGATAGGATCCCTCAGAAAGCTGGAGGATAAGGAGTATGGATGGATGGAGAGTGCTGAAATAGAAGTAATTTGTAAATTAAAAAGAAAAAAAAGTACTTGACTTTTTCTGGCATCTGCTCAGCCTTCTCCTTGCTAATTGGCTGGTACCAATTATAATTAACTGTGGAACAGAGTCTCTGGCAGTTACTTTCTGTCAGGGTTCACTGGAGTCTAAAATATTACCTGTGTTCAGTGGTTCACTCAGATTGGAAAACAGTCAACTCTTTACAAAATGAATGTGCTTCTGGTAATGCTGAGACTTCTGCTCTCTGTGTAGGTGTGGCTGCTGCAGCCAAAACCTCTTCACTAGTATTCAGTTCATCCAACTCTTCATAATTCCTCTCTGAAGTCCTTCTCTCTCTTTCTCTCTCCCCCCTCACTCTCTCTTTTCCTTGTTTCCTCTGTTTGTCTGTATCTGTGCACAGTGTGTTTTTACTGTCACAAAGGCACATTTTCAGACCCCTCCTCCTGTGGTGACGGACACCTTGAAGGTCCCAGTGATGGGACTGGCCTTTTCACATCAAGTGAGTTGTCAACAGAATATGCTCTACATGGCCAGAATATGAGTTCTGGCATGACAAAACAAATACAGGAAAGTAGAAATTCGACAATGTGGAGCGTTTGTTGTGCATGGGAAAGACTGGTGGACCCACAATGAGCCAGGCACTTTACTGAGACTGGCTTCTTAAATGCCTTTGCAGATGGAGGTGTTCCAAAGACATGAGAAGCACCCCTAAAAACACAACAGCTGTCAAGGATTGTTAGTGAAAGACAGAAGTAATAAGGCACAATTCTGAGTGTTTTCTATTAACAGCCAATGTCCCTAGAACCTGTACAGTCATTAGAGCTCCACATAGCTTAACTAACCTCATGTGAATGAAGGTGCTGTTCCTTGTTTTGATCCCTGTAAAGGACATCAGCTTTGGCGCTGCTGGAGCTCACACTGAGCTCTGGAAGAAATGTTCCTCTTGATGTCAGGCAAGTCAGAACAGGAAAGTTTTATCTAACCTGACTGACTAGGTAGATTTCTACCTGGGATGTGTAAGGAATTTTTCCTGGGTTTTACTGCTTCCAACACTTAATTCCTAAAGCAGTCTCACAAGGGTTAGCTTCCCAGTTCTCTTTACGTTGCACATTTATTTGGGACCCTGTATTCTTTCACTGAAGCTATTTGAACAGGTCTGGAAGATCAGCTGTTTTAGTTTGCAATGGGAGTAGGTTCAAACAGTTTATAATGTAGTTGTTTTGGGATGAAGGAATACTAAATATTAGCTCTTTAGTAAGTTCATGATGGCATTCATGCATCTGGCCAGTGTCAACCCACTACACCAGCATTTGAAAGAGGCCTGTAGAGCAGAGCTTCCCTGTGACTGGATGTCAGTCATACCTTGCACAGCCTCCTCCTACATGTGTAAGAAGCCAATCTTGTTTTCCTGTCACGGCTCAGACTTAGTCCCCTGGACTACTGTCAAGTAGTCCTTGTAGCAAATAAGAATTTTTTAGAGCAACAACCTACATTATTGATTCCAGTGAAAGTCTAGCATCCTTCTGCCAGCCTGAAATGCTGTGCCTCTGACTTTTCCTGTTCCTTCTTCAGTGACTGGTGATTATTCAGGCTGTGGGGCATTCCCCTTCCCTTTCCTCTCTCCTCTCCCTTTGCCCTTGTTTTTTCTCTTCTTTCTTAGCTTTCCAGCTCTCGTCTTTCCTATCAGCCTGCTGCCCTGGGAGTTGGATCAGCTGACATGGGGTATCCTGTACTCTTTGCTGGTGGCTTGAATGCTGCACACCCTCACCAGGTACTTGTAGAGAGTAGAACCAGCGTAGCTGGTATTGCAGCCATTTGTGTCACTTGTACACCTGAGAGAGGCATTGAAACTAGTGCATGCATTGGTATCCTGTCAGGAATGGAAAGAATGTAAGGTAAATACAGAGAAAGCACAACTTCCACAGGAGTTGGGAATTCGCTCCTCAGCATCCCTGACTTTACCAGGGTAGGGGTCATGTGGAAAAACTACACCAAGAGAGCAGGCACCAGACCTGTTTGCCTGCACCAGTTTGTCACCGATTCCAAACGTTGCCTGTCTTACAGAGCTGCTGCCCCTGTAGCTGTCCAAGCACAGTTCTGTAGGCTAGACATAGGATACACTGACAGTTCATGTTGACATAGGTATATTGGTTCATCAGACAAATAAGCAAAGTTGGCAGAAGTCTTTTTCTGCCTGTGATGTTGGTGTTACACCAATTTTGCTGACACAATGTTCATAGAATAGAATTATTTCAGTTGGAATGGTCCTACAGTGAGCATCTAATCCAACTGCCTGACCAGTTCAGGGCTGGCCAAGTTAAAGCCTGGTATTAAGGGCTTCCTAATGTCCAGTCTAACCATCCCCTGGTGCAGCTTCAAACCACTCCCATGCATCCTATCACTGGATCCAGGGAGAAGAGATGAGCCCCTCCCTCTCCACTTCCCCTTCTCAGGAAGCTGTACGGAGCCATGGGTTTGTAGCAAAAGGATGTAAGTTTTTTTCCCTCCATTCTTCCCCGTGAAGCAGAGGACCTACAGCCAGAGAACTCTGCAGTGTAGAACAGGCCTGAAATGGAGTGGAGTAGAAAGGGAATAAAAAATGAGTTTGTATTGTGATAATCCACTTCTACGTTATGTCTCTCTGAGGCTCATAGGGGCTAGAGCCCAGTCATATGCCAAAACCCTCACAACTTATGCCCAGTGTGATGGAATCTACTTTGTATCGCACTGTGGTGTTGGTTTGATTTTGAGATCTCTTAACTCCACTGTTCCTGTCTGTCTCAGTTAATTGGTCCAGGCAAAGAAGGGGGAGTTCCCCCAGTTCCTAGCCAGCCAGCACATGGCACTCAAGCTGACCAAGAGAGGATGTGCACCCCACTGGATGGAGTCCATTACTCAGCAGCTACTCCTTCTAGCAGGTAGGCTGGTTTTAGATGATCCACCACTTTTGCTAACAATTTATAAGCCTTTTAAGATAAAACTTTTTGTTTCCCCTTTTTACGTGTTGTGTGTAGCATGACTATTATCTTTCCATCCCTCAAATCAGCTTACAGTTTTCGCTGTTTGGGGCTTTTTCAGCCTTTCTCCAAACAATGATCTTGCCCATCTATTTAAACCTGCTAGTCCATGTAATATCCTTCTGTTATGTCAACTTTATTATCAATTTTATAATTTTTTTCAATCTTTCTGCTGGTTTTGCTGATTGTAAAACACAATGAAGTAAGTTCACAAGTGACTCTTAAATTCTCTAGAGACTTAATGTGCATTGTTACCAATGCCAGTTGTAGTTACCATAAATCTGTTCACCATTTTAGTAGGAAACTTTAGGCACAAAGTTACTTAAAAGGAAACAATGCAACCTCAAACTGTCCTAAATGAAATCTGTCTTGGCATCACATAGTTGTGAGTCACAGAGATTTTGCTCTGGGGAAACCAAAATCAGTTGCACTAGCACTTTCCTGGGTATACTGTCTAAATAATCCTCTTTCCATGAGACAAAACTATTTTTTTGTTTTAAAGTTCTGAATACCTGTGGCAGGAAAAAACCCAAAACAAACAGGTCATGAAAGTGAATTGATAGCCATGGAGTGAATTAATCATACTGGGAGTGGCTGTTGTGATGTACCAGAGTGCTGCCTTTATAAAACTGAGTGACAGATACAATTGTGGCCCTTGCCCTCACCTCCTGAGAGATCTGTGACTACTGTGTTACTGAAAAAATAGTAGTGATGAACAGGAATTGCTGTGGACACACACAAGTTAAAAGTCCATTTCCCAGAAGAAAAGCCTATTTTGGCTGACAGCTACTTTTCATTCAACTAAATAGTTTTTGTCCAGCTTTAAACAAAAATCTGATTCCACAAGTGTCCACTTTCCTTTTGCGCTCCCGACTGAGGAGGAAGGTATGGTACAAGGACAGATTCCTGTTGTCCTTCTTCCAACACTAGGACTAAACCAAGAAAAATGAAGGAGTCTTATAAAGAATGTTATTTATCTACATTGTTTGTGTCACGAGGCACTAATTATCTATTTTCCTCCCGCAGTGAGGACACAGAAACAGTATCCAACAGCAGCGAAGGAAAGTGTGGCTCCCCACATGACCTTCTGGAGACCATCTTTATCCGGAAGGTGGGAGCTTTTGTCAACAAACCCATTAACCAGGTAATGAGCAGTTGATCCCCTCAGAGAGCACCATAATACCCTTCTTTTCCCATCTGTTCATACATAGAGGAGGAAAAAGCACTCCAATGCCAGGGCAACCTCAGAGACTGAGAGTGCATATTTCTGACTGCTGCATTTCCCTACAAGGTTTTGACAAGGCATATTTTGTTTTTCATAAAATCATTTTGGGATGTGACAGCCATTGAATTTGCTCCCCTATGCCAACACCCTATTTGAGAAGACTGGATACTCCACTAGAATCTCACAATGATCTGCCACTACCACAGGTCCATAAACTAGGAAAGCTGGTAGAAAGCCTCCCTTCCTTGAAGGAACATGCAGTAGACCAGTTCATCACTAGAAGCAAGCATTTAAGTTCAGCTAGGGCAGCTTAGAGATCTGTCCAGTTCATAGGGCTGCAGTTCTAGGCCTTTTGGATGAAGGAAGGAGAATTGTTTCAATTTGTAGCAGTTCATTAATCCTTGCCTATGTTATACAAGATATGCATAGAAGCAATCCCACCTCAAGGTATGTATCTGCATTAGGTCAACTGAGTATCATCTCTGGATTTCATGCCTTTTAAATGAGGTTATCAGCCTCCTGCCTAACTGCTGACATGATTCTGGGCCATTTTTAGCTGGCCTGACAAAGACGTTCAATATCCTTTTCTGTGCTGGGTAAGCAGAGCGTCTTAGTGAAATTCTGTTTGCTAAATCTCCTCAGGTGACCATGGCCAACTTAGACATTCCTTTTGCCATGTTTGCTCCCAAGAATGTTGAGCTGGAAGATAACGACCCCATGGTAAGACTCTTCCAGAGGTATATGTGCCTTCTCAGCATCCCTTTTGCAAACATCCATGCTATTCTCTGCCTTGAATACACTTTGGTAACTAGGTACTCAGATTTGTTTGGTTTCAAGAAGTCCCCTGTGTTGAATCTTGGGCTCCCCAGACATGCAAATAACAGCATGTGTTTGCTGCCCCTGCTCTAGTTAATGTTTATTGTCCAACCTCCTAACCGCCCCCACACTGCCAAAGTACACAGACAGATATGACTGTAAGATCAGTACTCACCATCTTTGATTTCTTGGGCAGGTCAATCCTCCTGAATCTCCAGAAACGGAATCTCCTCTACAAGGCAGCTTACACTCGGAGGGCTCCAGTGGCAGCAGCACAGGGAACACCCATGATGACTTTGTTATGATTGACTTTGTAAGTGCCCTCATCAGAGCTCTTACACAACACCTGCACCTTAGGTGGGCTTCATGTGCTGGTGTGATGGCAAGTGATGTCAGAGTAGTTTTCAGTGGGAGTGGAAAAGACACATCATTCACAGTACCACACTAGGGCTTGACAGCCTCAGAATGGCAAAGATACTGGCACTGGGAATCAACAGCTGCAATTCAAATACCATTCCAGTTTTCTACCAACATCTGGGCTTGGCATCCTCTCTCTTAGCACCTAGAGGAGCCAGATTCCAAAGAAATGTTTTCTTCCAGCTGCTCAAGTGATATTGTGCTATCAAGTGATATTGGCTGTCCTTCAGTTGTTTAATATGCATTATTGCAGCAACAGTTGTAATGCCAAGATGTTTACTGGTAGCACGTAATGACTTTACCTGAGATTATAACAAAAGGGAAGCCAATGTCTCTGGGAGTTAACAGCAGTATGTTTGATTCTAGAAACCAGCATTTTCAAAAGATGACATTCTTCCAATGGACCTGGGGACATTTTACCGCGAGTTTCAGAATCCCCCTCAACTCAGCAGCCTTTCTATTGACATTGGAGCACAGTCCATGGCAGAGGATTTGGTATGGAACCCTGAAATTTCTGTTTGTGGGAATCATATGTACTTTATAATGCTCTCCCTATTCCTAGTTTGAAAAAAGTATCTTCATAGAATTGTAGAATAGTTTGGGTTGGAAGGAACCGTTAAAGGTCATCTAGTCCAACCCCTCTGCAATGAGCAGGGACATCTTCAACTAAATCAGGTTGTTCAGAGCCCCATCCAACCTGACCTGGAATATTTCCATGGATGGGACATCGACCACCTCTCTGGGCAGCCTGTTACAGTTTTTCACCAGCTTCATAAAAAATTTTCTTCCTTTTATCTAGTCTGAATCTACCCTCTTTCAATTTAAAACCATTGCCCCTTGTCCTGGCACAACAGGCCCTGCTAAAAAGTCTGTTCCCATCTTTCTTAAAGGTCTCCTTTTAGTACTGAAAAGCCACAATGAGGTCTCCTCAGAGCCTTCTCATCTCCAGGCTGAATGAGTCCGCGTCTCTCAGCCTGTGTTCACAGGAGAGGTGCTCCAGCCCTCAAATCATTTTTGTGGCCCACTCTAACAGGCCCCATGTCTTTCCTATACTTTTCAGAAGAGAGACCTTGCCCAAAGGGGGTCCCACACTAACATATTCCAAATAAATGCAGATTTTTTTGTGGCACACCTGAGCCTCAGAAACTGGTGTGTTTGTCTTGAAGCTGAAGGCTGCTGCAGCATGCTTGCTCTGGTTGTCACTGAACCCCCCCAAACTAATCCTGGCTCTGGGCTGTCACACTTGGTGGCAAACCAGGCCTGACCTTGCAGTCTGAGCAGATTTGAAGTTCTGGTGTGGCTGGTCATGTCTGGGTGAGTGCTCTATTAGGCTCTCTGGCACTGTACCATACTGTGGAGAAAAACAAAAACCAAATTCTGAGAGCAGCAAGTGACTTGATGAAGGCAGTGACCTGAGCAGGTTATTGTGCTGCAGCTGGTGGGGATTGCACAAGGTGAGGCCCCAGTGCACCTCCTGTTCCTGCAGAACAAACAGACTGTGGGCAGAGTGCCCTTCTCAGGGTCACTTGCTGGATGCTGCCAGAGGGCTCCTGGTTTCGTACACGTAGAAAGGAGAGCCCAGTGCATTGGAGAGGGATTGCATGACTCAGAAACAGATTTTTTTTTCCTAGAGCACTTAAAGTTTCCTTCTGTCTGCTGTGAATGAGCCCTGATTTGCACCTTTCCTTACTCTTCCAGGACTCGTTACCAGAGAAGCTGGCAGTCCACGAGAAAAACGTCAAAGAATTTGATGCTTTTGTGGAAACCTTGCAGTGAAGCTCTTTCCCAGTTCTGCTGCAGCAATTCTTCCTCAAGGCATTCTGGAGATGACATCAACAAATATCTCTACCGCCCCTGCTCTGCCTTTTGTTCACATTGACTAGTTCCTTCCATCAAGTGAGCTTTCTTTGCTCTCTTCAATGACAGATATGGCTCATCTGCTGATTTTCCTCAACTCTTTCACCACATAGTTCTGGACCGCTTTTCCTGCTCACAGTCAGTTTTAAGACTTCAGTAGGGACACAGAAGTCAAACTTGAGTGTATGGAAACTTATTTTCTCCTCAGTCTGTGTTCTGTATGGAGGGGCTTTGTGAAAAGTTGCCATATGCTTCCTCCAAGGGTCCTATGGTGTAAGTTCCCTAGGTAGAGCTTCTTGCTAACAGACTTTTTCCTACAGTCTCTGATCCTGTTAGAGCATAGAAAGCTTTGGCTTATTTCTAGGGTCTGTGAGTTCAGCAAATTTAATAGTCTGAAGTCCAGGACATCCATTCCGAAGAACTGGGCATTTCATCCTGACTTCAGAGTGCGTGCTTGAAGCCCAGGGAGAGACATCAGTTTTGGGACCTGCATAATACAAGTTACCTTTGTTTTCCTGCTTCTAAGGAACTGGGTCTCTACACAGTCATTTTCTGCAAGGCCCTCTGTTAAGTGGCTGATAAGCAGGAGTGAAACTACAGAAATGCTTTCCACATTTCCTTCCCATGTGCCCCAACACTCGGCCATGCTGAGTTTTAGAGTGTTGACTGTTGGCAAGCCTGCACGTAGCAGCTGTGATGATGCTGAATTCATAGTCTCTACTTCTGAAACATAACTGTAAATACTAGGAATCCTATTTCTTTAGGGTTATGTAACTAGGAGTCTTAGTCGAAGATTTTTTCCTCTAATCCTTGCAAGCCTTCCTGCTTTATGGTTAATAGATGATCTTAAGAATTAAAAAATATTTATTGCTTTTAAAGAAACCTATATTTAAAAGATGTTCTGTTTTCACGTAGTAGTGCGGGTCATTCTGTCCTGATCACTGCAGAGAGCAAGTGTGCCATGGAACCCTGGCCAGTGAGACTGGTCTCTCTTTGCAGGAAAATATCCAAGATATTTATTTTCTAAGACAGACTTTATTAATATTATACTTTGTTTTGGGGACTGTGTGTCCATTACATCCAGTGAGGGCTCACTGATAGAATGAAATGCACACATCAGTGGAATAGAGTGGCAGGGACTTGGTAAAAAGCTGTTTTCTGATAGGCATGGATGAATTTGTAGTGCTCTTTGGCCATTCAGAAGGCAGCTTCTTTAAAGAAGCACACTTTTTTTGGGAAGCTTATGGTACTTTTTAATCAGCTGGCTTTTGAGTAGCTGAAATTTTATTTTTGTAATAATCCGGCCATTGACAGTATGACTGGCTGGCAGCACTCTATGGGTGATTTGGCTGTTGCATGTCTTCTGCCTTGTGTAAGGATGGGAGGAGAAACAGTGACACTAAACAGAAACTTGGATAAGGTGGGTTTTCTTGTGGTTCTCTCTCCTCCTCCCCTGTGTAACTAGAGTGAGCAACTGCAAGATCCCTTACTGTCCAAAACCATTTTTTTCCCCTTTCTAAGTGGAGTTGTGTTGCTTGAGTACTGAGAAACCATCTTCATTTCCTCAGAGTGGCTCAGTAACCAGCCTTCTAATTGGTGCAGTGTGGCAGCTTCTTCAGCTTAGCTGCATTCACAGTTGAAAGAGATTGCCTGCAGCTGATGGAGGAACTACTGGAGCAAGGAGCCAGACTCAGAACAGAGCTTACTGTAAGGTCAGAGCAATGCAATGCTTTGAACTTCACCAGATTTTTTGTTGAGTGATGTGTTTGGTGGGAGGCCTTGTAAGCTCTAAAACTCCAGGTGAGAGCTTTATTGAAGGAAAGTTACCCACCAGAACCTTTTTATTTTACTCAACCAATTCAACCTTTTAGCAACCTCACATGGAAATTGCTTTGTCCATGCAAAGCAAGATGCACATTTAAGAAAGCTTCCAAGATGAAACAGTTTATAAGAGGGCTTTAGTTACATGGGCTGTAACAAACACTTGATCCCCGTCCAAGAGCCACCTTGTTTCACAGGTGGAAAGGGTCGCAGAAAGGTGCAGGAACACGAGAAATTAATGGATCAGCTGCCTCTCACCTGTGCTCAGGAAGAAACTCATAGACAGGTGGTTGTCACCTTTAGTCCCTAAAGTGATACTATCTGGGCTGCAGAGCAGCAGAGATGAGGCATAGTGCTGGTTCACACCACATGAATAGAGAATAGTCGAGGTTAGACTTCATCTAGCCAGCACTCCTGCTGTGCTCTTCTGCTGACAAGCTGTGGAGCTGGCAGGGAGCACTGCCGTTCTTGTTAATCCCACCCAGGAGGTCACGGCTTGCACTTGTGCTCCTTTATTGACAGAGTTCCTCACGTGGCTACAGCTCTCACGTCTCATAAGGCAGAATGTAACTGTGGCATGTTTTTTTCTACTTCAGAAGGCTGGAAAATTTTTTATATAAGCTGCTAGTGTTGAGCTGGATGGCCAAAGCAATAAGAGATTCTCCGGGGCTGAGTTACCTGCCTCTTCTCTGGACATTCCTCAGTTTCAACACATAGTTGCTACATCTAGGCTCTGAGTTCCCTGACCACTGCACAAATGCTCTGCTTCAGTAAAGATCTAGCTGCTGCTGTGGCCTGCCACAGATTGTGTTATGAAGGCTGTTTATTTTAGCAGCTCTCTGCTTGACTCAATATTAAGGACAGTATATATGTAGCTGCTGATTTACAGATACTTTGGGTGGAGGGGAAGGCTCCTCAAGTGTATTGTTTTGGAAAGTCTCCAGTGTACTTCAAGTATTCAAAAATTTCCAATAAAACTTTTATGTAAGCAACACTCTGCTTTTCTCTATGTGTACCAACAGGTCTGGGACAGTCCCAGGCTCATGCCTGTTTTCCTCCAGAAAACGGGAGGATCAGTGAATGCAGCACAGAGCAAGTTGCTGCCTCCATCAGAGAGGGCAAAATGGACTGGTGCATTACAGTTGGAGCAGTCAGTGGGATCCTACTGAGATCAGCCTATGGAAGGATAGCGAGGGACAGACAGAACAGGTGCCTGGAGGTGGGAGGAACAGTCATAGAGTGTTGTTGCTGATCTCACCCTGCTGACCTCACCAGTGAATTGGGAAACTGAATTATCTGGATGTCCCACCCTCACTGAAATATTAACTCATCCCCAGAGGAAAGGGGTGGGAAAAAGGGGAAAAAATATACCCGCAGAATTTGCATTGTACATGGCTGCTACTACACACTTTAAAGAAGCATAGGAATGTTTTGAGCTGATAGGAGAGTTAGCAAAGACTAATAAGATATGGAAAGAATAACCAAACTTTACAGCTGTATTCTAGTATTGATAAAAATTAACCCTGTATAACACACAGTGCCAGGTAGGGTGCCAACGCCTTCCCTTTAAAGGAAAGACCAGATTATAAAAATCTGTGTACTTAAAACAACTGCTGATTTAAGCTACAAGGTAAAGGGTATCTGGTTATTATAAAAAAGACAGTGGATAAAATGGCAGGAATGGGGAAAAAAAAAAAGAAAAATGACTGTGTGTATTAGAAGCTTCTATGAAGGGAATATTGCAGCTTGGGATACCAGGGTAACTAAAAAAAGCAATCTTTTCTTAATCACATCTTCAGAAGGTAACACAGTAAACTGAGCATCTCACTGCAATCTTACAGATACCAATCGATCTACATTATATGCATGTATATGTGTGTATTTATGAGTGTAATTTCATGAACTTAAAAAAGACACTGTACAGTGTCAAAACTCACAGAAACCATCCTGTAGGATCTGGGGTTTACTACAGGGCTTTCAGTATCCACCACTTACACCATGTCACCAGTAAGACAAGGGATTGGAAAAACCATCAGCAAAGAAGGGAGAAAGTAAACAATCACAGAGGTATGACTAATCACCAAGGTCATGAACAATTAAATACCATCCCCTTTTGAGCCTACTGTATGTATTTATAAAAAAAATGTTCTCAGAACAATGTGCATAGAGCCAGGGGGCAGCTACTCATGCGAACATGTCCAGTTGCAATGGTGATTATGCTGCGTTCAGTACAGCCCACGGCTGCACATACCACCGGTCCTGCCAACGCCAGCTCCCTGTCAGGGACAGATGCACCTGCTCTGCAGCTCCTCTGAGCAGATGTTGCTACAGCACAGTGCCAGGCAGGTCACTGTGACAAAGCCCAGAGCCAGGACCAGCTGCTATGCTCAGAGGAGGTTTGAGATCTCGCTGTATAGTTGGCATGTCAACCACACTGACCCCATTACAAGGGCCACATCAAGGGGGTGGAAGGGAATCCAAGCAGAAGGGGAACTGGCAACACCGGGAAGCCCTTAACTGGACAGTTTATGAACAGTAAAAACTGACAAGCAGCACACAGTTTAGACATGCAAGTGTTGACATCAGCATTAACACATCATCCTGATGCATCATTGCTGACATCCCAGCAGTCAGGCTACTGCCCAATGCTGATGGTTTCAGCTCCAGCACACTCCATTCTACTCCTAATTCTGGCATCCTCACCAAAAAGCTTACTGATGTAACAGGCAAATTCCAGTCTTTAGGAAAAGGTAGTGAACTGAATATGGATGAGGGGGAGTGTGGTGGTCCCAACCAAACTATTGTTCATCAAGTTAGCAATCCACATACACTGAAATGAGAAGGTGCAGGCTTCTGATGCATGTATCACCTGGCCACAGGATAAACTTAGCCAGCTAATCATAAGGTGGCTCCCACTTGGCACCCTGGGCAATCCTAGGCAGACTGCTCATCATGACAGGAAGATGGTAACGTGGAAGAACAGCCCTCTTCAGGAAAGAACCAAATCTATATTACATTTTTGTTTTAACTCTGTTTCCAGCCCAAGGCTCCTGCAAACTAGTATTTCTTTAGAGTTACTCACACAGTAGGCATTTCATACTTTCTTTCCTCCCTCTCAGCATGGTTGTGGTTGGCAACATAGACAGCCTTACTTCTGTTTCTTGCAGATGTGCCACTGCTGCTGCCACTTGACAGACATACCTGGATCTGAGATTACATTTTGATTTTTATTGAAATACAAAAAGTGCAAACTGTGAAATACAAGATTGGTGCAGATTAAAAGAAAATAAACAGTGTGAACCATGAAAACCCAGGCCTGCACCTGATGAACATCAACAAAGAAGGCAAGGGAATGCCAGCAATAAAAGCAAAGCTGAAATCTTTGCACAGGAGCCCCTATGCATAAAGAAAGGAAACTGGGACCAAACTAGCCCTCGGCTCTCTCAAGTTAGCACACAAGGCATCTGGATGGCCCCAGACCCCCTGCACCACCCAAAAGCTCTGGTGTCAGTTCACAGCTTGGGCCAGGGAGTGATCAGAGGCCATTAAGACAGCAGGAGGCTTAGCAGAGGGGAATGTTCTAGGTGCTAAAAGCAGGAGGTTGATGCAGAACAAGTACACCCACAGGAAGAAATGGCTAATAGCAAACCTGAAAGATAAGCCAGGGAAGTGACCCTTGGGCAGCTCTACAGCAAGGAGAAAACCGACACAGACCAGCACCTTAATTGTACACTGCCCCTGACCTATTGAAGGCAGAGAAACCCAGCCCAGCCAGCACGCTGCCCACATGAGGAGGGAATTTAACCCCCTGGCCTCGGCAGATGCAGGCTCTGGTGACCACCCACATGACACAGGCTGCAGGCAGGCCTGGGGCAGCTCCTTGCTCAGGTCACAGGAGGGATATTTCAATACAAGGCATTCAGGAGAACAGACTGCAAAAGCAACCCTGGTTACTATGCCTGCTCCAGGGCCCTCAGCAGCTCCAGCACAAGGAGCAGCAGAGGAAAGGGAATATTTACAGTGGGTCCCTTCCAGGATTCACAAGCACTTTCCCACCATGAGCAGTAGTCGTTCCCTGAACACTCTCCAAATCTGCTCCCTGCAGGCACTGAACTGGAGCAGGCTTTTATCCCTGCCTGCAGGGGATGAACCAGCCTCTATTTTGCTAAAAAAGGAAATGTAATTTCAAGAATTCACTAAAAAAACCCCCAAACAAATCCCAAGAAAACCCCCAAAATAAACCACCAAACTCCAGCCAGAACTCAGACACTTGCAGTAATTCCCACTTCCCCCTGGACAGGAGCTACTCCAGCACTGCTCCTCTGGCTACTGGGCAGGGAACAGTCCTTGCTGCTCTGCAAGGCCAGAACATGCCACCTTCCTCAGAGAGTGCAGAGGGCCAGGCCTCATGCACGCAGGCACTTAGACTCCAGGTTGCCAAGCTCGGGCGTTTGTCCCAGAAGTTAGCTGGGCTTGCCTTTCCTCTAGGGAGATGAAGGTGAGGCCAGTGCCAGCTGCAGATACAGTCAGAGCACCAAGTCTCCTTCTCCCCCTACCAAAGCCTCTACAGAGCAGGGCACCTGCAGGGAAAGAGAGGCTGCACTGGGCTCCCTCAGCCTCCACAGCCTTGCCCCTTAAACACTGGGGTAAGGACACCTCTCTCCACACTAGTCCACCCCAGATTACTCCTCCACAGCACATCAACCCTGCTAACTCACTCTAGAAGAGATCACAGATGAATTAGGAGCAGATTATCTCTCCCTCCAAAACGTTTACTTGGTTACTGCTGTGAATTGTTCAGGATGAAACAATTCATATCCTGGCCAAACAGGGAAGGCTCCTACTCTTGAAAGAGGGAGACTTGAAGAAGTCAGCAGCCTGGTAGCCTCCACAGGGCAAAGTCTCCCAGTATCTAGAATGGATCAGATCCAGTCCTATCTTAGAAAGTCTCTTGCTCCAGTCTTAGTAATGCTCACTTTCTTGTTCACTGTTCCCACCCACGTGTTGGTGTGCCTCCTCCAAGCCAGCTGCCTGGACCTGTGCTGCCTTGCAGAGCTGCCTATGTTTGCACCCATCTCCATTCCAGAGTTCAGCAAAAAGAGCAATCTCCTTAATTCCTACAGCAGATGCCACTTACTTTGATTACATCACAGGCACCGACCCTTGGTCAGTGTTTAAAGGCAGGCTAAAATATTATGAAAAAGCAAATTCTATTTAGCATCCAGCAGCTCTTAAAAAAACAGTTCTGCTTGGTCCAAAAGGTTTGTCCCTGAGGCCAGATGCAGCAGGGAGGTCTGGCCCAGGCACACAGGGCACAAGATACAAAGATAAATCACACCAGTGAAGTAAGGCTAGAAGCTCCCTCCTAAAACCCTGACAGGCCCAGGCTAAGGAGAAGGATCTCTTTTAGCTCAGGTGATGGGAATGAGGCAACCCAAACCCAGCAGAGACGTCCTGACAGTATTGCAGCTGCTCCAGGGGAGGTGCCAGGACCACCCCACTCTGAGCCTGCCTTGCAGAGAACCTGACCTCTCCAGCTGTGCCCAGGGCATACAGGATGCATCTAACCAGATGGCAGCGTGGAAGGTATGAACGCAGGAGGAGACACAGCAAAGGCCCTTGGCATGGAATAGCTGTTTCCTCACAGCTTTGGCACGAGTGCTCAGCACCTGGGCAGAAATTTGTAATCCAGGCCTGGTGCACTCCATGGTGAGGGTTAGCCTCAGTCTCCAGACCTTCCCTCAAGGCCATGCTCTCTGTTACACTGTGCTGAGGAAAGCTGTGCTCAAAAAGACAACTAACTAGTCAAGGCAGTCTGTGCCAGTCAGCACAGATACATATGCCAGAGGAGGAGGCCTTGTGCTGCTGCCAGGACAGACGGCGATCCTCATGGTGTTCAGCAGCTCAGTGCCACCAGGGCACTTGCCTCTGCCATTCAGACTCACCAGCTGTCAGAGGGTCACAGCTGGCCCACATGTACAGCCAGCCCAGCATGAACCTTCCCAGCCAGGCTGGAAGTGCTGCTGGAGGGACAAACACACCTGAGCTGGATAACTACAGGAGGCAAGCCACCCACTACAGTCCAGCAAACACTGAGTAGTACCTAGAGTGGGTGACCCCAGAGGGGCTGGGCTTTGGGCTAAACTCACCTTCATTGTTTTGGAGTCTGACAGGTAACATGGCCCATTGCTGTGAGCCTGTCCTTCACCTGCCTACCAAAAGCAGGGGGTCTAGTGTGGTGTTTGCAAGTGCAGGACATGCTGCTACCTGAAGCACAAGGGCTGCTGCTCCCGTCCCTGCTTTAGGCACCTCTGGGGAAAGGCAGGATGCATGTTCAGTGCTGAGAAATGGCACTCACAGTAAGAATGTCTCCATCACAAAACCCAGCAAGCCCACCCTAGCCCAGACAGCCCAGCTGAGACAAGGAGGGGTGAGCTGGGGCTACTGAGAGGTTGAACAAAAAGATCTGTGCTGAGGAAGGGACCAGGAGGGCAGAAAAACTGCATGTAAGGGAAGGAGGAAAGGAAGGCAGGCCATCTGATAGGGCAGAAGACTGGTGATGAGCCCTGGAGGAGCTGCGCAGGTGGGTTAGGACTCCAGTCTCAGCAGCTGGGAGACCAGCTCCCCTGCCCATCCAGAGCTGCAGGTCTCCTGCTCACTTACTTGCACACTTTCACCATCATCTCCACAGCCCTCACTCTGCTCATCACCCAGAAGATCAATGGTCCCTTTGTACTGGA
This sequence comes from Melanocharis versteri, assembly GCA_013397845.1. Taxonomy (NCBI): domain Eukaryota; kingdom Metazoa; phylum Chordata; class Aves; order Passeriformes; family Melanocharitidae; genus Melanocharis; species Melanocharis versteri. The sequence continues at coordinate 309,668 of VZTG01004651.1, forward strand.
GACAGCTTGGTCACAGCTCCAAGACAAAGAAGAGGGAAGGTGGGCACAGTGTGCAGGTGTGGGCTGGCCTGGATTCAGGCCTCCGCAGCCTCAAACAGCTCCTTCTGGTGGTCCAGCAGGAATTTGGTAAAGGTATTGATGGGATTGATGGCTTTTAGAGTGATGGCCACATCTTTGGCCCAGAGCAGATTTGGGCCAAACACAACTGCCAGGTTGCTGTTTGTCATCTTGTTGCTGTCGCTGTGAGCAGAAACCTATATAGGAAGGAAAGAGACCATTGTGAATCCTACAGAATAGCACAGCAGCTGCCCTCTGCTCTCCCCAAAGCCAGAGCTGACAGACTCACAGAGAAGATGAGAGGAGAAAAGCTGACCAGGCCATACCATAACAACAGGACCAAGAGCACTGTCAGATAGTATCTCTACAGGTCCAGATCACCACTCACGATCTTCCCTCTTGCTTGAATAGCCTTGCAGTTGCTTCCTTGGCAGCAAAAAAGTACTGTAGAGCAGATCTGAAGCCCCTCTTCTACTCAGCTACTTTGTAGTTCTACCTCCACCCCGGGGAACTTTCATCCTCCCCAGTATAGACCACACAGGCTGTATGCCTGCACCTTTTAGGCTCAAGGCCTGCCTGCACCTCTCAGCTTTATGACAAGCAAATGCTTAGGCTAGTGCTCACCTGCACCAGAAAGGCTGTCAGTAAACGGAGCACTTGGTAGTTTTCTTCTGGCAAATCCTGGAGTGTTTTGCGAACAACGTCCACACGTTTCACCTCCTCCACACCTAAAAATCAAGAGCGACAGGACAACCCTCAGCATCCATCCTGATAAAGGCCCTGTTGGCAGTCACAAGGTGCATGTCCCCACTAAGACATCTTTGCCCTTAGTCAGTGCAACATTCAGGGAGTAGCACGCTTGTTACAACTCACTCTGGAAGCTGACAACATGGCTGTAGAGGCCAAAAGTGAGGAGGGGCTCAGGTAGCTCTCTCAAGAAGGTCTTGAGAATCACAGCAGGGAGGTGGACATCTTCATACTCCTGGAAATCTACAGGCACACCTGCAAAAGCAGAGCAGAGACTCAGTGCTCACTGGCCAAAGCTGCACCTCCTCCAGACAAAGGCCAGGACATCATGGTCAGAGCCCAAAACTAAGGAAGGGGTATTTTAAAGAACACACAATCCTGAAGTACCACATCTTCTAGCAGAGTGGGAAAACATGCCTCAAAATCATATATAAAGCAATGCTGAATCCAGCACTACATCTTCCGAAGTCACCAAATGAAACATGACTAAGTTTCTTCCTCGTCATCTTAAGTCCCTTCAGTAAAACCAAAGTGGTATATCCCACCCCAAGAAACAGGGAAACTTCCAGGAAAAAAAAGGGTAGTAAGGGGAATATGAGTGGGAAGGAATATGCCTTCCACACAGCAGAAGTACCAGATGCTTCTCCCTTGCAACTCAGGTCATACCCCAAGATGAGGCCTCACCTACAGACCTATCACAGAAGGAGAGGATCCATGGTAGACTAGTTCCAACACAGTTGCAGTCGGACAATAGTAATCAGGGAATGAGAGGGGCTCTGATGTGTTTGGACACTTACCCATATTGTATTTTTGCTGGACTTCTCTGACAACCTGTGTATTTGCCGATCTCCGGAAAATCCCCTCTGTATTAAGAGCTGCGAAGTGACAGCAGACAGAGAAGAAAAAAATCAGCCGTGTAAGAGTATCTAAAAATGCTGGCCTTAACAGTTATAAATCCATGCTGTGGGACATTCAGACAGGTATCAACAAGTCCCTTTCTTAGAGTACAACAATTCTTTCTGCTTCCACTATCAGACAAAGGATACAAGGAGCATTTGGCTACTCTCATACAAGTGGGAGTATGGACTCCCGGGAAAAGGAGGAAAACTCCTAAGCCCTGCACAATCTCACTTGAAGGCTATCTCACCTAGTTCGGGCTTTACATCCTATTCTAGACTGCTGTTCTTCTTTATCTTACCACAGTGTTGATGGGAGCTTGGATGGAACAGAGGTCACTGATATGGGACTGCAGCTTCCCCAGACACTTACCATGCTCCCGCAAATGAGCAATGGTGTCTCTGACCACCAGAGGAACGGGAGACTGATCAGGGCTCTTCTCCCGGAGACTGCAGCAAGAAACAACAGGTTACACGTGACTGGTACACAGGATGGGTCCCGTCCTGCCTGCAGCCCCCAACTCTTGAATTTGCCCACACAAGCTGTACTACGTATGATCTTGCTATCCCCATCCCTGGTACAGCAATTATTCCAGCTTTCGATCCTCTTCACCCATCATGTTACATCATTCACTGGAGCAACTATAAGCTCATTGTTAGACCACAGGAATGTTTTTCCATCTTCTGTAAAAATCTCAGCCTGTATATGCCAGGGAAAAGGGTTTCCCAGAAGGCAAGGATGCTAGTTATGAATCAGGTGAAAAGGGTTACACTTCCTTTTTCCTTTCCCATAGGAGTAAGGGCAGAAAGAAGCTGACACATGAGAAAGAAAATTTTAGCCAACACACTCCTGTGACAGATTTATCAACACAATGGCTCTCAGGGAAAACCTTGTCATGCCAAGGTGCTCGCTGCCACCCTCATGTTTGATTGTCCAGACCACTTGAAAGCTTGGAGCTGTTCACCCCTCCCAGGCTGCTAACAAGTTCAGGCACACAGCACCACGGCAAACACCATCTGGAAATGTTGCACTGAAGCTGGGGAATGTGTTCCCAGACTACCTCAGAGGATGTGTCTAGCTACACAGTACTGGCTCCTCCTCATTCCCTGGAGAGGCAAAACCACACTCAAAGTTAAAAATACCTTCAACACTTACTCAGTATCACCAGCCCTTGCCACTGTCTGTTTGCCTGTGTCACTGTGCAGGAATGGGGAGTGGGATTCACTACAAGGGTGAATAGAAGTGCCTTTAAAATAGAATTTATGATATGGAAAAAAACTAAGAAACAAGTCTGCAGCACTGCTCAAAGTAGCATAGTCCTAAAGAGATCGCTGTCAGCCTCCTACAGACTTCTTTTGCTTGAAAGGAAGTTTCTAGTGCCATAAAGCTGTTCCCATGGCCCTTATTTTGCTCCTCCCTTAGCGACCCTAAGTTGCAAAAACAATCTAACCCAGGGATCAAGAGGGTGGAACTGAACTGAGTTAGTCAGGATCTGGACACAAGCACAGAGTTCCTCAGGAAAATGATTAAAGTTTCATAGGAAGTCTGAACTGCAAGAAATTTCACAGCCATTTTTTGCTGTTGTTCAGTTATAAATACAGTGACCTCATATCAATCAAGTCACGGCAAAGCAACACAGTCAGAGATACTCACTGCTGCAGGGAGACTCCGAACTGCTGGTTTGGCAGCGGTGGGCGTGGGGGTGTTGGCTTCTGGGGCACTTGCAAAGGTTTCTGCAGGGATCTCAGGTATTCATCATATCTGCAGCAAAACACAGACTAGTAAAAAGCCACTCCACCTCCCAGAAAGTGCACGAACCCAGCACTGCACACCCACCGGTAACAGGACCAGACTAGTATGGTCGATTACACCTATGCAAAACCAGCACAGGCAGCTCTGAAGCACAAGAACAAACAACTGGATGCCAGAAAAAGAGCAGGGCGAAAAGGACTATCTATCTGGAATCAAGTGTTCGAGTAGCTGAGTAACAGCGTAGGCAGGAGGCCAGGACAGCACAGCTTGTGATGAGACAGATGCATATGTGGGTGTGGGACAGGGAAACAATCTGGTAGGACTGAGATTATGGCAACTTTGGGAAGCCAAAAAGACAAGCTGAGCAGTGCAGAATGAGCTAAGCAGGTGCCCAGACACAGCAGATGCACACCATGAGCTCCAGGTCAGTGTTCAGGTCAGCATCTTGCAGAAAGTCCCCAGGGGGTGAGTGGGAGATGCACGATTGTCGCTCCACGGGAGGAGGATTTTTAACTCAAAGACAGAACTGAGGACTGGGGCCAAGGACACACAGGAAGGACTATAGAGAGAAACCAGTCTTGAAGGCAACTTGTCACCACACCCTGCAAAACCACTCCCTGAGTGGAAAAATCTTTTCCTTCCCCTGCCACTCTTGCCAAAAAGTCCCTCTCACAGAGTCCTAAGCAAGTAGGAGACAGGCAGTATTCTCACTTCAGCACTTGGCTTGGGATTCCCAACTGTTCCAGCTTCACATACTCCTCCAGCTCACTGAGGTAATTCACATAAAAAATCTTCCGTCCAAATTTAAAGCTGAAAAACAAGAGAAAGGTAGATATGTGAGGAATCGGGAAATCCAGTAACAGAACTGGCTTCTTACAGAAAAGGAGAGCAGGGGGCTGCAAGAAATATCAGTGGGGCAAAAGGTAGGTATGGCTGAGCAGCAGAGATGTCACCCACATCACTCTCCCACTCCATCTATTTTACCAGGAGATGCAAAGACTTTCCAAGATACATTAAAAGCCCCAGCAGCAGTAGGCTCCCTCAAATGCTGGATTTCTCCTTCTTTTGTTCAGTAGTAGGCTTGAGAAGATTTTACTCCCAATTATTTCATAGAGTTATGATTTCAGTATCACAATAAATTAAATATTTGAGTTGCAAAGCCTGCAACTTTTTACTTCTACTTGGCTGGAGAGAAAAGAAGCAGCACAGAGCTGCAAACTCTGTAGGTTCCTAAAGAGGTATTTGTGGTGTGTGAGTATTTCTGAGTTCAGAAATAGGAGGAGATAGAATAAGGTGAGAGACTCCAGGATAAGGCTGGCAGCCTGGGCTCACCTTGTGCCCCTCTGAGAATGCCCCATTGTTCCCCTGCAGTGTGAGCATGTGAGTGAGTCTCCAATAGTGCTTCCTTCCTACCTGATCAGAGGCTTGAAGAGTATCAGTAGGGTCTTGATGAACATGGTTGGGTGCACAATATACAAGGCTTTGATGTTCTTCTTGTACCTGTCAAGAGAAGCCCAGTAATGACCAGCTGTACTTTAAGCAGAGGAACCAACCTTTCCACGAGATTAAGGCACCCTGGTTGCTTCATCCCTTTTGCACTGAGCCTCACCACACCCCAGCGCCCATGGCCTCTACTCTCCCATGCTCTGTAGCTGTGTCAGGCCTCTCAGCAGCCTAAGGGCATGCTGCCCTGTATTCCAAGATTCATCTAAGAAGGAGCTGTTTATCCTGTGATTCAGTCTGCATTAAACAACAATCCACCTCCTTAAGAAGGAGAATAAGTGACAGTAAATTAAGATCACCAAGCTACACATGGTGCTTTGGGACGATCCTCTACGTTAGGCTACAGAACAGCACATAACATTGTTGCTTGCTGCAGCTTTACTCACTTGCGATCAAATTCCCTGTAGGCATCCCGCAACCAGCTCAGGGATGGCTTGTTCTCACTGGTCAGGCCATGGTGCAGGTACACCAGTGTGTAATCACTCTCCACATACTGGTCCAGTGTGAATTTCAGGTACCTGAGAAGAAAGAACTGACAAACTCACTTCGTGCTCTGCTACAGAGAGCATCTTCCTCCCTTTGGGACTCTTTTTGTGCGCCGTAACAGAGGATTTGCATCTCCAGCAATGGAGGTAAGCACTTGGGAGGCCATGTCCACCTAAAGAAGCTACTGCAGATGGATCTGTCCCCAGGAATCCAGCACCTGAGAATTAGGTCAGATTTAAGAAATGAACAGCAGCCTACTAAGACTACTTACCCCAGCAGTTTCACATGATCTAGTTGATGACTTGGGGGCATCCGGCAGGCACTGAACAAAATGACTTTTCTTCCAAATTTGTCATCACCTGTAGATAAAATGCCAGAGATTACAGGGGGTTTAAGGACTTCATTGTGGTCTTGGCAGCAAGGGGTAAAGAAAGAACGAGAAACCACCATAACAAGGCAGAAGTCTGGTTTGCCACAGCTGCCAGCAAAGCTAAATCTGATTTTCAGCAGTTACCATGGGCCTAGTGTGGAAGCAGAAACCTGAACACCAAGGGTCTGGCAAGTCAACAATGAGAATGAACAGATTCCCTGCTCCAGCCCTGAAAGGAGAGGAAAGACTGGAAGCCAAGATGCCTCAGGGCACATAGGGATGGAGGCAAGTACAGAGCAGAGTGCTCAGAGCATTAATCCCACAAAGCTGTCCCTGAGCACTGCTCCTGATGCACACGTGTCCAGGGAGGCACAGGGAAAACTACCTCTCACTGGCACAATAATTCTTTCCATCCTGAACACAGTCCCAGACTAACTGCTTACAGTCTAGTGCATCTGTTTCTTGCTTCACCTGAAGCTTGGTCCTGCACACAGAACACAGGCCATTTCATACCCTGGAAACCAAGAAATTCCTAGAAAAAGAGCAGTTCCAGTCACATCCCAAAGATGAGAAACAAGCATCATTGTAAGTCTCTTCTACAGATGGGCCAAGCAGGGCTGATGGATTCTCCAGGGGGATTGTAGAATAAGCTCTTCACTGCTTCCTAGATTTTCCATCCACAGAGAGATTTTTCCAGCCTGAGACGGAAGGAGCTGCGAAGTGCAGCACAACAAAGCATTCTTTGTAAAAGCCATGCAGAAAATGGTCCCCATCACACTGGAGCCAAATAACCCATAAAGCACCATCATGTCAGGGAGGACACTCCCAGCCACCACTCGAGGCTTCAGAGACAACAAGCCAAGTTTTCCCCAAAGCAAGTCTTCAACTGTCAGTGGACTTCTGCCAGCAGAGATCTCGGCCCCATGAACAAAGCCCAAGCAGACGCGCACGGCCAAGCTTAGCAGACATGCTGGGGAATAGAGAGATTTGGATAAGTAAGAACCAGGTCACAAATCTTGCAGACATACAAAGTTTGAGGGAAAGTCTGATTCTCTGTCAGACACAGCACCCAATCCATTTTGACAAAGATGACTCCTATTTAGCAGCAGCGGAGATGAAACGGTTCCTTTAGTACGAAGGGTTAAAGTCTTCCCATCTTTTTAGCTACTCACCCTGCTCTGAAACCTGGGTTTTCTTGTCAAGCAGAGTGCAACAGTGAATGGGGCTGTTGAGGTTATACTCAACAATACCCTCCTTACTCTCATATGGTAAACCATCTCACACAGACCACAGCACAGAAAAGCAGCCAGGATCGTTACTTATGCAGGACAGACCTGCGATACACCATTCTTCTCAAAATAAATCCTTTTCTCCACATGGATTTCCAATACTCAGAGCATGCGGCCATTTTCTCACCTTTGCACAGGCTCTGGCCCTCAACCACCACTTGGCTGCACTTGCCATGCAGCAACTGAGGTCTTGGAATAGCAAACCTGATGTTTCTGGGAACACTGCCTGCTAGTACCAGATGACCACTTGGTTCTGCAAATGGCAGCCAGAGAACTCATACACACCAGCCATGGCATTAAGATGCCACCAGCCCCCTTTTGCTCCCATCTTGTCAGAACAGATTCTCCTGCTACTTGTTCACTTTTATTTTCACCTTTCAAGTCCCATTTTCAAGTCACTCACCAGACAACACAGAATTTACTGATGCACACAAGCCAGAAATTCTACAAAAGCTAAGGACACTGCGGCAGCACTAGGTATGCACCAGGAAAGGGGCATAGGCCATCACATTGACATACACATGCGGAGATACGGGGCAATTAGGGAGGACGCATGACCTGAAATGCAGGACCAGGAGAGACTGATGCAAGGCTCATCTGGAACAACCGGGTACAGCCACAGCCAGGCCACAAGACCAACACCACATCGCGTATCCCATGGTAGCCCACTCTCTGCCTAGCCCAGAGTTTCTTGGTAGCTTGCTATGAGCTTTAGGGCCAGGTCTAATGTAATTGAGCTGTCTAAAAGACTAAGCGCAGGTTACATAGTCCTGGGCAAGGAATATGGCATATTGTGACCCTTCCCATTGGTCTTGAGCAACTCATATGTCTCCATCTGAAGGACAATGGGTCCTGCCTGCACAGGGCACCAAGATGTAGCATTTGAGAATCTGTTGACTTTTACAGTCATGAAAGAGAATGGTCAGAAAGACAAGCGATCTTTGCAGATTGTACATAGCTCTATGTTAAATTCAGAACAGGTGATATCTTCAGTTAACTGAGAGGCTGCATTTCCCACCAGAGTGGATGGTCTGAGGGCCAGCTGCAGACTACAAGTTTGATCAAGGCAAGCCTTTGTGGTGTGCAGTACAGCACTATGTTCGTGTATGTTGTGGGTGGCCATACACTTCAGCTCAGGCTCCTGGGCACTGATTCTCAGACCTGACATGTCACAATTCAGGAACCATACAGCTTAAATAGCTTTCTGTGAAATTACATAAAAGCCTACAGCAGGGCCTATGCAAAGTCTACAATCTTGTTCCTTATATAGCCTTGGTGAAAACATCTGGGATCGCTGGTAAAGAATAAACAGACAATCCATGATTCTGCCAAAGAGGAGGTGGCATGTATCTCCTGGACAATTTCCAGGGCCAAGTACATCAAAAGATAATCTACAGTGCCCTGGATGACTGAAAAAGGAGTGGCCTGCTTTGCCTTCCAAATCAGAATGAATTTATGCATGAGACCTACAAAGGAGCTAACATGCCCTTTTCTGAGTTCTGGGTTTTGCTCCAGTTTCATCACACTGAGCTCAGCCTGTCAACACAGAAACTTTCAAAACCATCAACGGCCAATCCTGTTTCTACCTGACATATATCTGATCAGTCTCCTTGCTCCAGACATGACAAAATCAAAAATTCAGCATCAAGGCTGAACAATCAGCTGCTCCAATTTATAAACAAGAACCTAAAGCCCATTCCATGCATTCCTGTTGGAGGAAACTACCTGCAGGTGGCCCCTCTGCCTCCTACAGAACAGATTCTTATCAGGTTTGATCTTTCCCAGATGCTCCATCCCTTGTACTATTTGCTTTCCTGTTTGCAATATTAATCTTATGTATCTAGGTTTTCACCCCTTATTAGCAATTGCAAATAGCTGAAATTTCCACTGAACACAACCATAGACCATGAAGTAATCACATGGCTTCTCAGGCTGCCTCCTACCTCTCCCAGATGAGGAATGCTCAATAGTTAACAACAAATCAATAACCAATTATATACTGTCAGTACTCGCAGAGAGCCCCAACTTTGTAAGTTCATACATAAAAAAATATTTTCAATGTACACTGGAATTAAACTACCTCCCTGAAGGATGTGATTCAGATTATTTGCTTTTAACAACAAAGAGCAAGACAGCAGCCAGTATCTAAAGCCTCTCCAGTCAAGACAGCTGCCTATCTAAAGAGATATTAACTTGTAGCACTGATGGACATAAGCTCCTGGACATTGTTATGGCACTTTCAAGGCCTGGACTGTGTTTTTCCTCTTCCCCAAAAAGCAGCATTTCCAGGGCACTTCTGAGACAAGGGGCAAGGAAAATCACTGCTGTGTTTCCAAGCCATGATTGCAAGGTCAAACTTCTAAAAGGGCTGAAATTTAAATATTGAGGCTAATGCTTCAGATTGAAACCTGCAGCAATACGAACATATCACAACACAAATTCACATCAAGATGGCAATAATGTCCCAAGACAGGACTATTACATTAATCTGCACAGCCAACAACATGGAAAATACATGCTTGGTGTGCAAATCTTGTTGCTTACTGTTCCTAGGTAAATAGAAATATATCCATTACATATCCTGAAATATATCCTTTAGCATTTATGTCATGATTTGAGGCAGCCTAACTGCAGTCTAGAGACTCTGCTCATTCCTACCTTTGTCAAGTAGCTTCACTTAAGTGCTCACCTTGTTGAAAGATTCAAATGGGAATATCCTAGTACTTTGATCCTCAGAGAATGCAGATGGATAAAACTTGCCACCAAAAGCTACTGTTACTGGTAAAACAGCAAAGTTAACAGAGCTCAGGATCAAGGAGAGGGCACCACTACAGAATACTGGAACATTACTACACAAGTTTCACAAAGCTTGGCATGTTTAATCAGAGCCACTGTCAGTAAAAAACCTGTCATTTCAATTAGCTGTGCTAATCTTACGGCACAGCTGGGAAACATTTAAGTAAAGTAGATTTTAGTTGCCTATTGAATTCCAGAGTGGATTTAGCCCTGCAGGAAAAGAAGGTAAGGAGCTCAAAGTAGAAGTATTATAATACATGATTTCATCCACCTCGATATACCCAATATCCAAACACTGCCAGAATCAGAAAGCCTTATGAAGTGAATATAGCTTTAACTGATACAAAATATACTATAGGGTCAGATTAGAGAATGCAGAATGAGAGGATGTCTGAGAGCATCAAAAAAGTGGGAGAAGACTCCACATAACGAGGAAATGAGAATCAGCATTTCCATGAATTGTGTGAAGGTCTTAGCAGAAAGAATTTCACACCAATATAAGTTTTCATGTACATTGAGAAGCATGAAAGCACCAGCAGCCAAATTACTGAGACTCAGGACTGAAGTCCGGAGAGTATTAACAAATGCTCAGCAAGCCCAGGGCAGTCAAGCACAGCTTCGGGCAAACAAGTCACCAGAACACAACATCCCTGCAGCCAAATGGAGAAGAAATAGACAACAGTTGCTTTCAGATGGAGAATCCAGTTTAAGTGCCAGCTGCTTAGCACGTGAATGCAGCAGCAGATCATGTGAAAGAATAGGAAGCAATCCTAGAATGAAATTCCAAAGCACATATGATAACAGGATAAACTGGAGTTCAAACTGAACTGGTCCAAGCAGGCCACCACCATGACAGGACAAGAACAGGATTTACACTGAGACCCATGAGCCCCGAAGTGCCCAAAGTCAAGCCCACATGCCAAATTTGGCTCAGATGATTCTGCTGTGCCTGAGGCAGAGGTGCAGCCCTCAGACAACAATTTTGTGCAGCCTTTGGACTCCTGAAAAACTGCCAGTGCAGCCTAAGGCTGAGCAAAGTTTGGGCTCCCCTGAGACAGTCCAGCTACAGGCCATGGTCATGCTAAAGGAATACCATGATCTACAGAACCAAATGTTAGTGCCACAAAAAATCTACCTACCTGGTTGGGCCCCATCAAGTGCACCCTGGTCTGGAGGAACAGAAAAAAAGTTATAGCAAGCCAAGCTTTGCATCCTTTCCCAGAAAGTAATCATGAGGGTAAAGTCTTAGAGCCTAGCCAGATTGCCACTGGGATGCATTTAGCTGCTGTCTTGCAGCATTCAACCTCCTTCCATTTCATCTTTCCCCCACGCTCTTCTCCAAAGCAGCCTTATCTAACAATTAGAGGCAATAACAGCAACCCTTGATTCCCAAATCTCTTTTTTGAATTTGCAACTAATTCTGTATAATCAAATTTCTTGCCCTTACCATTACACTTCCTCTGCCACCAAAATGGCAACTGCTGTACTGTCACTTTTAAAAGGATTAATTGCAATTAATTCTGAAGTCCTCTGAACAACTTCAGAAGTGTACAGAGAATGGCATCACACCATATGAATAACACATCCCACAGCTTCTTTCTCATGATTAGTAGATTCTGAATAAAAAAAATAAACTGCCAATTAGAATTTTTAAAAAAAGGTTCCTCTGGTTTATGAAGGCATTTACTATCACACCCAGCCCCCTTCCATAACTCTCACAGCTATATACTCAACAGACCCACATGAGCCTATCAAGACAGGAGCCTTTGCAAAGCAAGGCTCTAGGAAGAAATTCTCCATTCTCTTGGTCTCCCTTAGAAACTTAAAATTCCTTAAATAGTCTCCCTTCCCTTGACCTTCCACATCAAAATATGGTGCACAAGCTGGGCTTGCTTTGGATGGACTCAATTCTACAGAGGCAACTCATCATTTTTTATCATACAAAATATTCTTAAAAAACCAAACAAACAAACAAAAAAATTAAAAGCCGGAAACTACATCCAAAAGCAGCAGAAATGCAGGCAGCCTGTATTAATGGAGCCAGTAACAATGTACCATGCCTGAAGGGAAAAGGACCTTTGTTACCCTTTGCTAATGGGCCTTTGCTGAGTCCATTAGCCACCGAAGACACCATGCAATGCACTTGCAACGCAAGTTTTGTCTGCCACTTCTACCTTTGCCTGCCTAGAGAAACAACAGCTACTGGTGCTCCAAGATTGATTTTACCTCCCCATGTCAATCACGAACACCAAGAGCAAATCACCAGCACTAGTCATGGCTTTGGCACTGCAGCCACAATGTTTGTTCGGTAGGTTTGGTACCAGATTCACCAATGAAAATAGATTTACTGCTGAAACTGCAGCTTCAATCCAGTAACACATAAAAAGGTACACTCATAGCTCTCCACCTTGTTTTCTCACTTCAATTACAGATCTTACACGTATTGGCATCACAGCTTTTCTGCGAGGGCAGCCCCGCAGACTGACAATTAATGGTGTGAGGCAGCAGATTTCCCACAAAAACTAGCAGAAACATGCTCTGAGCTTCAACAAAGTTTTGAAATCACTGAGCAGGGATTACGTAGCCGGAGTATATAGTGACAGCCACTTTCCTGACCTCTGACACACTATCTTCTACCCTCCATGGCAGTGAGAAATTCATATGCCAATATATGTTAAGCCCTTGTTTTCCTATCTCAAAAGAAAGCAAGGAAGTTATTGTGTAAAATGGGAATGCTGATGAACTTCACAGCCATAGTTTTGCATATTGACTACAAAGAAGAGACTAGTATTTTAGACTGGGCAGCAGAACGAGGAAGGAACACCTTGCCAGAGCTGACAAGAGCCCTGCTCTTCCCACACAGCCACAGGTTTCCAGTACGAACTGCCATCTCCAGAGACCTGCTTCAGACTGTTATTAACTACCTGCCTTAGTTTTGCAATTCAGCCTGTGCTAAAATTCAGGACCAAGACTATGTCACGTCTAGTCTGCCTCAACCTCCAAGAATATGGAAGCAGCACCTTTGCCACGTAAGAACTGGCATGAGAACACAGAAACTCTCAACATAACAGGAACTTGGGATAGTTCCTTAACAGCCCTCAACCAGGAGCTTGTGTTTCCTCCGAATGCTATGTGGCGTGAGCAAGGAAAAAAACCACACTTTGCAGAAGTGGACTGTACAGTGAAATCAAATGTCCTCTCTTCCAGCTTCTGGCCACGCGTAAAGAAGAATTTCACTGCCACAGTGCTCACAAAAAGAGGCACTCAGAGTCAAGAAGAACAAAGCCACGCAGAGACCTCTCCAGAGCCTGCGTAAAACACTCCATAAACACACATCTTAAGGCAGGACAGAAAGGACCAGCAGAGCACCATCATCTTCCTTCAGAAAAGCATCGAGTCCCATAACCAAAAGAATGTTTCCTTAAACTAAAATACTGGGATTCCTAACAATACTCCAGTTCTGAGTACTCCCTCAGGACTGTGGCCTGGATGCCTTTTGCTGTCATCCTTGTGTAACACACCACCACATGGGACAGCAGTGACATGCCTGCTCCTTTCCCATGGACAGCCTCTTCCAGCGAGATCCCAGTCTCCAGTAGAGACAGGAGCATAGGGCACAAAGGAGAGTCTCCATGAAACTGCTGCGCTATTTTTAAGAGAAAAACAAACACCAAAAACATTTTCCTAACAAATTCTGCAAAATGTTTTTCAGTACTTTCCCCTCTTTAGGTCAGATACCCAGACTTTTCAAATCCAGCATGCCTTGAATTGAATCAGAAATTAAGGTCAGCTAGAAAATGAGTGTGCTAACTTTTTGTCATCAAAACCAGGCTTTTATTAAGTTATTAACACCATGCACACATCCAGCAATAGCAATTACTTTTCTGACCACACAGGATAACACTGGGATCATGGAGTTCAGCCTGAGGATGGGAACTAGCCTCCTGTTTTTGTCTCAAAATAGCATCATCATCCCAGAACATATTTCAGGACAGGCAGGAACAGAGTTAGCCATAAGCTTCCTGCTCTGAAGTGCAGAACAGGGAAGGACATGGGACAGAAAGCTAATAAATCAATAGAATGGATAAAACTACCCTTGGTCTGCTGCCATTTGCTAATATTTACAAGAGAAGCAGGGTAGAGTTATTTTGTTTCAAGCTCAGCATAGCCAGTGTTCATTGCACCTGGAGCTGCTGACAAACACAATTTGTCAGCAGAGCCAGATCTGAACAGTTTCATATTAATCCTCCAGCGAGATTTTTATTCTCCAGGCTACCTCTAATAGGATTTTTCCAGACTTTCCCAGATTGTTTTCCTCCAACAACAGTCCAGAGAACACCACTCTGTCTGATACTCTGAATAGTTAAAATGATCAATTATTGACCAAAAAAAAATTAACAGCTTCATCCCAGAGCCCAGATGATAACTCAGACGCCTTTGATCAACTTCATAAATTCTCCTTTTAGGAGACGAGAAATCAGCAAGTCTCAAACCTATATGGCAGCAAATCCTCTATCTGGAGCTGTGCTCCAAGCTCTCCCAGTGCCAAGAATGGCATCGCACCACACGCCGTGTGTGGGACCATCACAGGCTTTCAGGCACATCAGCTACCGGTGAAAATTGGCCAGCAAGAGCCAGGAACAGAAGCTTCTCTGAGCTGTTTCTGCACTATACAGAGACACTGCAGGGACACAGAGCTCACTAGGAATACAAATTTAAACCACAATGGGGAAGAGTTCAGAATGCAGGCACGGCTCCCAGCCAGCCACCATCCCACCCAGGAATCTTTTCAGGAAGCTGGCTAATTCTTCATTTGCTACCCTAGACTGTGTCAAATGGCCATGTTCCAACAGCCGCTGACACACACCTCCAATGAAGAGATACTCCATTCAGAGAGCTTGTAAAAGAAAAAGTCATGGTACCTTGGAATAGAAATCCCACAGAAAGAGTGGTGTTTATGTCAGGAGGCAGCAGACAAAGTATATCCTTGGTTTGGGCTGACATTCCAGTCTTATCAATGTCTCTGATCTAAACACTGCTAAGCACTGAAGCTTAGCCTAAAGCGAACAACTGTATCATTTAACTCACCCCTTCCCAGAGTCCTCAAACAACAGTTACCTCTGCCACTCGCATTCCAAATATTCTGGCTATTACCACTGAAATGGTGGAGTCCACACATCTCTCCCTTTCCAGTTTCAGTAGCAGGGAGACCAGGGTGCAGACCTCTATAAACCCCAGTCCTGAAACTCCAGCCCCATGGAAAAGAAGTTTAGTAACACATTTGCAAATGAAAACACTTCTGGCAAATCTATAACACAGAACAGCCCAAACGTCACACACCTGGCCTGTCAAACTGAGCAGGAGACAATAAAGAACAAGGTTTTGAGTTCGCCACTATAACTCTGTTCCACAAAAGATAGAACATGAGAGATCAGAAAACAGAAAGGTCATTTGAGAATACCGCCCAGAAAAGAATGGTATCAAGACAACTCTTACCAAAGTAAGTGCCTGAGACTCTTTCCGTTGTGGTCAAACTCTGCTGCAGAACAACCCTGAATCAGGAGCACTCCAGCTTGTGCCTCTGCTTCCTTGAAAATTCACATGGGGACCAAGGTACAGAGAGGTGGCAATAGGAGGGGTAGGCGGTGGCAGTAGGAGGGGTAGGAGGTGGCTATAGTCAAGCGGGAAGTGTGAATCAAGTCACAACAGGTTGAAGAGGTGCTTTTTTTAAAAAAAACAAGGAACACAAGACAAACTGGCCTTACCCTTCACTCAGGCTCACCACAGCAACCTAAAGAATACTCCCCAAAACTCTTTCTTATGGAGGTCCCAGCAGTATATCACCAAGGGTTAGTGTAAATAAAATAATATGGACAAGAAAACACAAAGAAAATCCAAATGCTTGTGACCCTGAATGAATAGGTCTTTCCTTGCAGTGGAACATCGGCCTATTCTCCCTATTTCAGATTTCTGTACATGTTATTTCTGGACAGGATGGCAACCCCTGGCCATTCAGATATGAGAGATGTCACCTACTGTGGATTACTCAGTCAGCTGAGGACCTTGCAGCTGTATTGCTTAACTAGGTAATTCCTGTGGCATTATCATGAAAAAAACCACTTTTGTGCTCAGCATGTAGTAAAAGGCCATATCTAAAACAATTCAGCAAAAGCAACTGAGTCCTGATAATAATATAATCAAGACAGCAAGAGCCAAAAAGGAACCCAAGTTTAGCTGAAGTCAATAGAAAATTACACACATCACAAACATTCAAGAAGTTTGGTGCCCCTTCTCTTGACAGTGCCACCTGTCATTGCCACTTGGGCCTGGCAAACAGCCGATGTCCCCAGAGCACTATGAGAAAAGCCCTTCTTCAGCCCAGCTGCAAAGACATCAAAGGAGAAAACAGAAAGGCTCCTACCTGCTACTTCCACAATGTGGTGCCTGGCGATATCATAGTAGGGATCATCCCACTGCAGGTGAGTGACAGGCTCAGGGGAGCCTTTGGAGTCATCTGCGCGAAGTACAAGAAACAAGCAATTGGAAGAAGGGATCTGGAGCACATTAGCAAGTACATAAAGACAGAGGTATAAGAAAAAATGGCACTTCTACATGGGAGTGACTAATGTATGCAACTGTACACCTTGAAAACCCACTTTTGAAATTCTGAGTAGACAAGAGCAGCAATGACTTCAGAGGAGTCCTGTCAATCCTATAAGGTCCATATGTGTCCCCCAATGCACACTCTCTCAAACAACTGTTCAGATATGCCACAAATATTCACAAAGACAAAACCCAATGACACCATCATGGCTTTTTAGAAAAGGAGGATCTTAACATAGTCCCTTGATAGATGGTCATCTTGTCTGTCCTTGAGCTAATTTTCCTGACCTCTTTGGTCAGCAGTTCATAGCGCAGGATTTCAGAGCAACAACTCAGATCTCCAGCCCCACCTCCCAGATGGAAGTTTGAGACCATTCCAGTCCCGAAGGCCAAACTCTCCTGCAAGAGACCATAACGGAGGACGCTGAAGGATTTACAGCACATCTGTACTGTCAGCACCAAAATGTAGCCAGGCACAGGACTGAGAGGAGCATATTTACAGCAGCTGGCTCTGCACTTTTTAGTGTTGTTCAATACTGAGGCTGATTCACTTGGGTGTGGTGCAAGTTTAATGTGTCTATAAAGCTTTTAAATGGAACTGGGGCTCTCTGCATATGTAGATATGACCACAATGCTGCGGGACAAACAACTGCTTTTTGGCCAAAACCCAGATTCCAAACAAGCAGGATACTTACCCGATTTGGGAAAAGCAGGGACTTCATCTGCCGGCCAGTTCTTATCATCTATGGAGGCCAGTCTGAGTTGGCCAAGGGACTGGTTGGTATCATCCAAGTTCATGTCATCCTGAAGCTCCGAGAGTGGGTCTGTAGCCATGGTCCCCAAACAGCGCAGTTTATTTTGCAGTGTCTAGAACAAGGGCTGCAGAGATTGTTAGGTGAGACACAGAGATCACGAATTTACCTCCCCACAGAGGCGCTTCCTCTTCTCACTGATTTCCCCCCAATACTCCCTTATCTTTATTTATCCAGAGATTATGCTTCCCCTCCCCCTTAATACAAGCAGGAACTCCTCCTCCTCCTCCAAGCCAGAGGCACAACATGTCAGATTCTTTCATGCCGATTGCTATCAAAGGCCATCAAGAGCTGTACCAACCCTCTCAAGGAGTCTCTGCTTGACCACAGCTCTGGACAGAACAGTTTTTCTCTCCTGAAACAGAAGCAGCTCCAGGACGCTGCGCAAGGCGACAGGCCGCACCAGCCCCTGCCTGATACACTCCCTGTACAGCTCGGAGCTCCCCCTCCCTCGAACAGCTGGCACAAAGCCCGGCTGTTTCCACAGTTGGCCCAGTGCTGGAAGCCTTGCCAAGAATCACCCCCCTCCTCCTTCTCCCCATAATGGAGAACCAGAGCTCTCAACAACACTGAAGTGGGTGCTTCAGAGTGCTCAGATCTGAACAGAGAAGTGAACAGCTCCTTAAAACAGGAATTTTTTAGGCTGAACTAGTAAGACAGGGAGAACAATACACATACAACCCTCATTTCCTTTCAGCATCACCCTGTAAATCTTTTCTCCTACATAACAGCTAGCATCAAGGAATCATCTCTTTCATTTAAAGCCATGCTGCCTGAATGAGTATTTTTCACCAAGTATGCCATAATACTGAGGAGACCAAACAATTAAGAGGGTCCAAGAAACAGACAGCTCAGTGCATTTGCTGTTGTTTGCAAATATTTCTCTCTCATCTGAAGCAGAAGATACATTAAAGCTGGGACTGAGCTAGCACAGCATACAGGACCTCCTAAGAGTACCAACTCTTAGGGACAACCCTTGGGAAACAGTTGTTATCATCTGAATTCAGTGCCCTGGAAGTAAGCAAGAAAGCATTGAAAAGGATAACTATGTAGATCTGGATCACTCACACAGACCACATGGACAGTTATTCAGTGGTCAGCAGGAAGCAAGCCAAGAGGAACTGTAGAAAAACAAAGTGACACCTTGCATCAGCAAGAGTCTCTGTCACACTGTTTCACAGAGATGCTTGTGCTTATTGTGCATTATGAGGAGAGCAAAGGGTTCAAAGATGATCTGAGGAGGCACAACACCTTGGTGTGAAAAGTATATTCTCAGTAAAGATATTTCCTTTAGCAGAATGGAGAGGGGGCAAAGATGTTTTGCATGGTCCATCCCTAGAGCTTGAATGTGTATATTCATCCAGAGGAAACAATGAAACAGTTACTCAGACTGAGCAAAGAGGACAAAACCTGTGAGAGACTGAGCTCTGGAAGGTGCCACATCCATGCTCAGGCCTGTACTTGTCACCAAGCTTGGGGATGCATTTTGAGAGCACAGCAAATTGGATATTCAGTGCTTTTCCTCTCTCTTTGGATCATTCCAAGTTTACTACTTACTTCCTGTCCTCGCTTATCTGCTACTCACCAGTTTACCAGTTTTCACCTCCCTGGGCTCCCAAAGGACTGGAAGCTATTGCTAATCAAATGCAATGTTTCCCGAAATATGAAAGAGCATGACATATACAGGCAGCAGGTCACCAAGACAGCACATCAGACACACAGGGTCCCACCACTGCAGCCATGCAAAGATCCAAGCAAAATTATTCCCCGTCCTCTGGTGAGGGCTGCCAGAGCTGCCTGACCTCCTCTGAGCTCGACAGGGCAAGGAGCAAGAAATCAGGTTCCCTAGCACTGTGAGATCATGCTGGAGCCACGAAGCAATGGAGCCAAGGGACAAGGACTCCCCACCTCTAGCAGCTGATCCGATTTCTATGGTAACGGCAGGCACTGACTCCTGTGACTCAGCGAGCTTAAAACATTTCCCACAGGAGCTCAGCAGCCCCAAAGGCAGTGCTCCATGCTGAGGAAGCATCCATGGCTCCCCAGGGCAGCCTCTCAGCATTCACAGCTCTCAGGGACTTCCTGGCCCTGGTGGCGACAGAGGACCCACGTTCGCCTGCTGCCATCCACTGAGATGCCTTTCATGGGAGATTCTTGGGGACGCCCAGTAGCAACCACGACCCCAAAGCCAGGTACTGAAACGCTTGGGGACCAAATCCAAATCCCCCCACAGAGCAGTGATGGTACTGCCATCGGGCCAGCAAGTCATCACGTGTCCTCACTTGTCCCTACACAGATCACCACCTGGCTTCACAGTCAACTTGCAGCACTTGTCCAGAGACAGAAGAGCTGGTTATTAGACAGCACTGGGGGATTTCCTCTGAGGCGTGAAATTAATCCTAGTGTGGCATCATGTGGAAGAAGGAAGTTGTTAGTAGCATCCACACGGGAAAAAGAGCCCCGTGGATAGTGCTCTTGCCTTCCCCTTGGAAAAACAGACAAGGCTCTTCAGATACCTTAATGTGGTTTTCACAGCCAGCTCCATTCCTTGGCTGTAGGTTAGTGCTCCATGGCGTTAATGGAAGGAGGATCCAGAGCAGAAGACCTCTGAGATTTCCTTCTTGTGAACCAGAATGTAGCACCCAGAGAGCCCCAGAAGGTTTTGCAGAATTTTCTCCAGCCCTTTCCCAACATGCAAAAGGCAAAAGGATGGGGTCTCACATCAGATAACCATACAGCAGTTCAGGACTATAATCCTCTAAATGGTTGGGAACTAGTAGGCTCTGAGAAGGAGAGAATTGGAGTTAGGATGTCAGAAACAAATTGAGGATCTTCATACAAGGATACACATTTCACTTCCCGATAGTGCAGCTGCATGAGATGTTTCCCCGTGTACTCAAAAAAGATCCATAAGGATCCGTCATTAAACCGAAAGTCCGTAAGTATCATGGTGATACGATTGTTAAAACGGGTGAAGTGTTTGCTAAAAACATTTCATGTTTTTTAATAATAAAAGGGCATTTCAGCAGATTTAACTCAGTTGAAAAACTGCACCTGTTTTACATAAATGTCATGACAAGATACAAGTTTTACACTCCATATAGCAAATAATAAGAAAAATTAAATACCTAGATTTAAAAAACAAAAATTCCAGCCAAACATTTAAAAACTAAAGAATCACACATGGCAACAGAAGCATTTACTTACTGCCAGGCTCTAAAGAGCCAACTGTAACCTTTTAACCAAGTATTTAAGTACATTTTCTGCAACTACACTGCACCTGAACACTTGCTGTGTAATAAAAATTAACTTTCCTAGATAAGAGAGACACGTGATGGAGAACAGCACATTCCGCTAAAGGAGAAAACTCAGACCATTAAAATACAATTTTCACACAAATTCTGAGCTGAAGATTCCTTATATAAGATCGAGAATTTACCCAGAGAAGTCCATTCACTTATATCTAGGAAATCTTGGTAGCTGCTGTTCATGCAAACTATTTTTTTCTGCAATTTCAGTTTCACTACTTTTCTACCACTTATTTCTAAGCTACACCTGCTTGGTATTTTCCTATTCCTGTTTTTCTTCCAGATGTACTATTAGTTCAGAAGTGAATTACACTTCAGAATGTGTCCATGCATATATTACCACACCCTGGAGCTGTACACACAATAAAGAATTACAGAAGCAAAGTGGCCTCTTCTTCCGTGCAAGATGAACAAGCAATGGTCAGATGCAACACAATCCCAGTTCCGGGATTATATTTCTAACTCTGCTGCCATCCACACCTCCTCCCAGTTTTGGTTTATTTGCAAAAATGTCTCTTTTTCTGTACATATCAATTAAGTCCCTGCACTTTGCTGTAGTGTTACAAACAAGCACATTGCAGGAAAAGGGAGAAGTTACTCAGCAGCAGACCTTCAGCGTACTCAGGTGCATGAATGAGCTCCAGAACCAAGACTCACCCACAAAGCCCACCCCGTGTCTTCCCTCACATCACGACTGATGATACCACCAAGAGCATCACTACCCCAGTATTATCCTGAAAGAACCTAGAGGTCAAGGGTCAGACCTTGTCATGGCTCACCACGACCAATTAACTCAGGACACACACACTATTGCTCAGGGAAGCTCTTTGGTCCTTCATTATTCCAACAGCTTTTTAACTGAGCAGCCTTCCTTCCCCACTCATCTCAATCCGTTTGCTGAAGGCCACCTCCGTGGCCGCTGGAAATCCACCCTAGCGAGCAGTCAACCTCCCCCTACTGGTTCTCTGCAGGGTCTGAGGGCAAAAGCGCTGAACTCGCCAAGTGTCCTCTCCGGAGCTGCTGCAGGAAGCACAGAGGCTGCTCTCAGTGCCGTGCAGGACCCACGCAGGACTCACACGTGAGGGAGGCAGCGGGGCTGCGCGGGCTGCACCCCTCCTCCTCCTCATCACCCCCTCCACCATACATCTGTTGTCTCCCGTTCCCTTCGACTCATCTCCTATGAGACCCCTGAGCCAACCTCAAGATTGCTAACGAGATTCACAGATTTGCTATTTACACTGTTAAAACAAAGGTTCCCTAGTACGCGCCAAATGCCTGAAGGCAGGACAAGCACCAGCCCCTGCTGCTGGGCACCGGGT
>VZTG01004651.1:331638-403764 GCA_013397845.1 Melanocharis versteri
CAGGTCGGGAGCAGCCAGCAGCAGGCCCGGCGGCCCCGCTCCGGCGGTACCCGCACCGCCAGCACCGACCACCGGTGACCAGGACCCCGCGGGCTGCCGGCCCCGGCTCTCCCCGCCCAGGTNGCCGTCCGGGCGCGTCCGCCGCTCCCTCGCAGCGTTCCGCCTGCACGGCGCGCCCGAGCCCGAGAGCGCGGCTGCGGAGGCGAGGGGGGCCCGGGCCGCCCCCGCAGGCGGAGCCCCTCGTAGGTGCGTGCCGCGGCCCAGAGTGGGTGGATGAGCGGCCCGGCCTTCCCGGGCGTCGGGATTGCGCCTTCAGCTGTCCCCGGCCTGTGTGCAGCCCCCGCGGGACGGCGGTCCGGACCCTGCGTAGCTTTTAGGAGCTACCAGCCGAGAGGAGAGCGTGTCGCCCTGTTTTATGCCAGTCATGACGATACCTCCTAGAAATACTGCTCGTGAAACACTAGGAATGCTGCAGGGGTACTGTCTGTGATGAGAAATCAGAGATTCGTCCCTCTTCCCCAGTTTAAACTGGAAAAAGATCATAAAAGTAATGGTTCTCACGGCAGAGCGCCAGGATTACTGGATAGCAGAGTATCCATCTCCAACGTTCATCTTCCTCATATCCAGCAGCAGTCATGTCACGTAACAGCCAGCGTTAATTCACCCATCATGCCTTTGTGTTTGTGCAGGGGATCCCGAGGTCTCCAGGGTGGTAGCTGATGAAACCACAGTCCTCAATGACCCTGTTAGCAGGCTGTCCACCAAATATTTCCACAGGCTGCAAGAAGCTTCCAAGCTTGAGCCATGGCAAGCCAGGGTGCTGGGGACTGAGAATCAGCACATCGAGCCCATCTCAACCATTAAGACCAGTGGCAGGTACAAGGAAGAATTGGATAAGGGTGTGGATCCCAGATCTGCAACAGAAAAAGTAGAAATGGGACAGGAGGCAGCAAGTCCTGGAGACCTGGATCTGTTGTCTCTCTCAAGTAGGGTTTGATTCAGCGCTCCCTTGGCTGGCAAGCCACGCAAGGTGCATGCTCTGGCCAGCCCACTCCAGAAGGGCGTGCAGGACCCTGGTGGCAGGACAATTGGGCAGGAACCCCAGAAGCCCAGTTCTACAGGAGAGACTATAGAGATTTGTGAGAAGGAGAGCAAAGCTTCCAAAAACTTCAGACTGGCATCCCTAGAGCATGGGGGAAAGAGCTCACTGGAGGAGCCCGAGTGGCAGGAGGAGCATACGGAGCTGGAGGAGGATTATTCTGGCAGCCCGGGCTCCCCACTAAAATCTCTGTCCCAGAAGGAGATGATCAAGCACAGGTGGTGCTCCAGGGAGTATGATAAAGCCTTCCTGTGGCTCTGCCACCCCAAGAAGCACCACTTTGTCCACCCTGGCCATAAGCCCTTCCTGCACAGAGTGTGGCAAGAGCTGTAGTTCAGAGGGGAGCTTCAAGGCTCACATGCTGGCTCACGAGGCTGTGTGGCCATTCCAGTGCACCCAGTTTGACAAGGTTAGCTGCCCCAAATGAGACTTGCAGGAGCACCAGGTCCCGCACACCAGCCAGCACCCCTTGTCCTGCCAGCAGTGTGGCAAGGCCTTTGCACGCTGGCTCTCTCTCCGCACGCACAGGAATTTCCACTTGGCCACTGGGACTGGCCCAGCTGGTCCCAAGGGGTGCCAGCGTGATACGTGGATGTCACCTGGCCATCGCTAGCTCCCTGTGCAACCACATGTGCCTTCACATGGGGGATTGCACTTTTGGCTGTGAGCAGTGCAGCAAGTCCTACACCCTGGCCACCAAGCTGTGGTGCCCTCAGAAATCCCACCTGGCTGGCAAGCCCTGCAAATGCGAGCTCTGTTGCATGGGCTACACCCTTCCCCAGAGCCTTGCACACCATGTGCTCACCCACAAGGTGGGAAAAGATTCTGAGGAACTCGCCACTGCAGTGGCCTCACTTGCTGTGGACCTACCCCAGGCAACAAGAAAGAAGCCACAGAGGAAGGGCCAACAGGGGAGGCTTGTGGCAGAGCCCACCCTGCTCATGGTGTAGGTGCTGAGGCCAGTGGGCGAGGCTGAGCTGATCACAGCCAGCAGTCACTGCATTGCTCCTTACCAGTCTCGAGGCAGACCCCAGATCCTGGGGCACATGGGACAAAGGCCATGTGTCCATCAGCAAAGGACGTAATTAAAATCATCCTCTCTGAGCATGAGGACAAATACATTATGATGCAGGATGGGGCCTCACTGAGTGACATGGTCATCATCCAGGAGGGGATGGGCTTCGGAGCGGTGGCAGAAGTGGTAGAGGTCAAGACTGAGACCTGGGTGTCCCAACACGCCCTGGCTGATCTTCTTCTGTACTTATTAAAATGACGTAAAAAACCAAAATAAAACCTAGCTCTCTCCTCTCTCTGTTAGCAACAAGGCCCTGTGGCTCAGCCCCAGGCAGAATTAGCAGTCTTGGAGGTAACTGCCTGTGTAAACATGGGCCTTTGCAGTAGCTGCTCATTGAAGCTACGAGCCTACACATGTCACATGCTGGGCCTGGCGCAGGGAAGGCATTGGCTGTTGATGGGAGTAACTTCCTAGAGAAGACACAGCGTTAATGAGCAGTGCTTCTGTTCTGCCTGTGTTATACTGTCAGTCAGTGACAGTGCACTGCAGGGAAGGCAGGAAAAGCCTCAAAGCAGTGACTTTGAAGCTGTGTTTCCTTTCAAGTTTTTTAATTACTTGTTGCTATTCAAGTGCTTTCCTAGGTTTTTACTCTTGGAACTAAGCAACACTTCTGATCATTTGAAGCTCATGCTGGTGCTAGACATTACTGGTAAGCAGCTTCCCAAGTGTTTATAAGGTATCTTGTAATATGAAGAGCATTTTTCACAATTAGCAGAAGCAAAGTCCTGCCTTGGAGCTAGGGCTGAGTGTTCTTTCTCTGCTGTCACCAGTTTTGCTTGCTGTCAGCTTCCTTCACTTACAGTGACTGGACAGTCTGTCTGAGAACATGTAAAGGATAGTTTTGTGTCTCACTGTGCAATTTTCACTGTCTCCAGCTGAAAGGCTCCTCACCTCTCCACATAAAGGTTGACTAGTTCGTCCCTGCTCAGAAGATTTTCTATTTCCTCTCCACGTTCAAGTTGGGTTCAGTAATTTTCTCCCTTGTTTCTCTTCACACATTCTTGCTTCCTCTCTTCCCCTTCTTTCCTGCCCCTGCACCAAAATACTAAAAGACAGCACTGCCACAACTACATCCCAATATCCCCTCTGCTCCATCTTCTTCAGTGCCTGTTTGCCAACTGAGGCATGCTGATGTAAATTAGTCCTGTTGCAGGAAGGAAGGGCACAGTTCCCAACACTAAGTGAACTTGACCTCCTAGGAAGAGACTGACAATACCAGACCTAACAGAGGTCTTTCAGACTTGCCTGCTCTGCACTCTTTTTTCACATGTTATAGGAACACCACTTTCATTTGCTGAATCCTCAGTTTTAGCTGTTCTTGCTCTCTGTCTTATGCCTCTCGAACACCTGCAATTCCCCAGATTTTTTTGTTTAGTCTTACTTAGTGGCTTTAAGTTCTCTGGGTTTCTTATGCCCACTGTACAAGAGAAAAATATAGAGGCACCAGGGAATCATGAGTAGCACAGTTCCCTTTTGGGGTGCTATGAATGCAGTAACGTGAACCCCTAAAAGCTGCTCTTTGCAGTTTCTGCATTAAATTTTTTTTTCCATAAACTTTTACAACCAGTTTGCAGGCAAGCTGCTAGTGAGATCCATAACACTTTGATGTGATGTAAAGATGGAAGGTGAATTCAGTTGATAAACCTCTGAGTGTCCTAATTTTTAATAATTTTCTATATAGTTAGGGAGCACGTGAGCTAAGTCTTCGCCGAGTGCTTGGAGCACAGGCATATGAGGGGGCTTGTATTTGAAGCTGCAGTGCTTCCTACTGTTCTCTCTTTGGTGCCTATCTAAACTCAAATATTGACACAGCTGCAGAATGTTCTCACTGGAGCTGGGCTTATGTGCTGTGTTTGAAGCGTGTGCCCTCTGTCACAGCAGAACTGGAAGAGAAGAGGGAGCAATGTGGGGAAGGGACGGGGAGACCCCAGATCCCTATTGCCTAAACAGCTGACCTGCTTCTTTATTCTAAGGTGACAGGAGAGAAATAGAAGGAGCAATTATGAATTAGGAGGCCTTCACAGAAACATTGTTCACGTAACAGTTGATCTGACTAGGTGGGAGCAGGTCTGTGCTGTGCTGCACGTATCACTTGGCTGCAAGATAAACTTAGCTGGCTAATTCTGAGGAGCCCATAGGTGACTCCCACGGGCCCCTGGTGGTGATGCCACCACCGTGTCTTTGTCTTTGTCATAGAAATGGCACGTTCTCATGTGAACAACCTCTTGCTTGACATCAAAATTATGCATAAAGTTGGAAATTTTATGCATCCTAGGAAAATCCTATAAAAGCCCTGAAGACCATGGTGCTGGTGAACCTCAGCATGGATGGGATCTGTGCTGTGGCCTGACAAGATAGCTGTGCAGTGCTGTATAGCTTGGTGTTTGCAGCATCTGAAGGGGTGTAGGATTATCTAATGCCATACCCTTTCTTGTATTATGTCCAATAAATGGTATTTTAATTACTACATTGTGGGCTCTGTGTGCCTTTTTTATTGGGATCCATAACAAGCCCTCACGCTAGTGCATTACAACTGGTGCAGTTGTCAGGATCCTGGTGAGAAGGGAAGAATGGCATGGGGAGCAGTTGCCCAGCGTGCTGCCTTTCAGTGCCAGTGGAGGTTATGCTTCGGGACAGCAGACACGTGGATTACCCAGCTGGCTGGAGGTCTTGTGCACCCATTACCGTTACAGATTCAGGCAGCAAGCACGCAGCTCTCCTGGGTGCTGGGGTCCACCATGCTGGCACGGCTTCACCAAGGCTTTGGGGTGCTGCTGCAACACTCCTGGGTGACAAGTGCCAAGGTCTGTTGGATGATTGGGGTTCTTTGTGCTGGCAGGGCCTCACCAGGTGTCAGGCATGCCCATAAACTGATGTGTTATATTTAAACCTCACACCACAGTCAGGGTTCAGCCCTTGGCCAACTTGTAAACTGGCTTAAACCTGACCAAGATGTTTGAATGAAAAGGAGCAGGCTGCAAGGGAAGGAGACAATTCTCTGGGTCCTGAAGTCCCCCCCAACCTGGCAGCTCCCTAGCCTCAGGGACAGGGGAACCCCCGCGTGAAGGGATAAGGGTTTCATCTTTCTGATTGTATCCAAGGTGTTGCTTTGATCAAACTGTATAACACACTTTAGGAACAGATTGATAAATGCCCCAACTATTTAACCAGCAAACTGCAACCATCACAGAGCACACAAAGGTCCAAGAAAACAGGCCAAGGCCAAACCCCCTATATTCTGCTCCCTGGAAGTTGAAAAAGTAGTTACACAGGGAAAAAATTGCCAAAGGCTTTCTTTACTTAAAAAGAAGAATCAACACATAGAGGAAAAGAGATCAAAACTCCCAGCTGTGTTAAAAGCTGTAACTCTGGATGGTAAAGGTATCTTAACTCTCTTGTCCTAAGAAATTAGCATCCATCATTCATGGGTGAGTGAAGGCAGAAAGAAAATGAAATTATAAAAATTTGCTTACAGGAATGGAAGAGTTAAATGTTGGAGGGGTGGAAGTCAAAGCCCTTGGAGAGGTGATAGCTGATGCATGCTGTGCATGCTGCAAAGGCTAACCACAGGAATGGGAGAAACAGAGAGGAGCCCTAGAAGCACGTTACGGAATGAGAAAAGGCCACAATGTGAAGAGCCAGCATCTTTGATTACTAACATTGTTGTAAGACACCAGAAAGGGCTGAAAAGTGTCCCAGGATGTAGTGAAAGGCTCCAATTACAAAGCAAAACCAATGTAAAGAAATAGAAGAAACCTAAGCGGTGGACGTAGCCTTGAGTAATCTAGAGATAAAAGGTTTCAGCAGTTACAGTTAACAACCTAGTTGTCCTGATAGGTGGGTTTGTCCTGTGTCACAGGGGAAAGAAGAAAGCAGCTGGAAAAGAAGCAGCCGGACATAGTGACAGAATCATCATCAGTTTCAGTAAGGGTTTTTCAAACAAATGCCGAAGCAACAAAATGAATGCAGGAACCAGAACAGAAGTAATGTTAAAGGAAGATGGCATAGGTAAGTATTAGAAGATATTCATACCTGTCTGATAACCAAGCTTAACTGCTGTATTGTAGCATTGCTTAAAGTTAGCCTTATACACTGCATGATCCCTTGGAAGGTGGTAAGACCCTGCCTTTAAAGGAAAGACAAGAAGATGGTAAAAATCTATGCATAACAATATCGACTTAAGCTGCAGTGTAAAGGTTATTATAAAGAAGAGACAGAGGTGCAGAAATGAAAAAGAAAGTGACTGAGGACATTGAAAGCTGCTTGCGCCTCCTCCTCCAGCGAGGCGTGGAGGTGTCTCTGTGGGACACAGCAGCAGCTCTGACCTCACCACACTTGTTTGTGCTCTTTCCTGCCCCTGCCTGTGCTCTCTGCCTAAATGCTGCTTCCCCTGCTAAGTGACACGGGTGTTTCTAGGGTTGTGTCTAATCCCATGCACACACTCTCCACACAGGGAATCCCAGCCATTCCTAAAGGTGTCTGCAAAATCCAGAGTGGGGGTAGAGATGTGTGTGGATGAGAACAGGAGATACTCTTATGTGAGGAAGGAAGCCTCTGCAACTGCTCTTTGTACCAGTGGCCAGAGTCATTCCTCAGCCACCCTAATGCTAATATTTGCACTCTTTCCATGGAGATAAACATTACAGATGTATTTGCTGCACAGAGGCACAGCTCAAAATATGCTCCCTGCTGGCAGAAAGCACTTTTGTGCCATGTGGCAATTCCTGAGACTATGCCCACGTTGCCCTGCTTTCTGCTGTTTTTTCACTCTTGCCAATGGTCTGCTTGCTGTAGCAATCATTAGAGCTTTCCCAGCTCTGCTAGTCGTTCTTGACTTAATAGGTGATGTCATGACATCCAGACCATTCCTGTCTCCCTGTTCCTGGAAGCCCTTGTTTTCCTGGCTGGTTTTGGGTGTGCTAGCTCCCTGCTCATCAGAGTTTCTGTTTCCTTTTGGATAGACTTCAGTACGTTCCACTATGGGGGGAAAAAAAGGGGGAGCCCAGCCTTCATGCTGCTTCATCCTCCTCCACTCAGCTGGGAATTATTAGGCATTGGGAAGAATGCACTGCCAATGGCACTGCTGACCTAACTGGGAGGAAAATTTAAATTCCAAATGGGCTGCCAAAGGCGTCCTTTCTGCTCCTTTTCATGGGCAAGGGAGAAGGGGAAACACTTAAACTGTGTGTTGTGGTGCCAAAATAGCTGAGGCTGAACTTGCTGATAACTGCAGGAAGGAAAGACAACTGAGCACTGCAGAGAATTGGGGGCTTGCAGCTAAAAAGAGAAGGACTGGGAATGGCTAAGGAGGTCTCAAAGTCTTCTTGTGTTCGAGGCCTGCTAGAATACAGCCTCTGAGAAGAGTCAGTGGCAGGGACCCAGCATGGTGGGGAGGCAGTGATGGTGCCAAGGGCTGCACGGGAGCAAAGCCAAGGAAAAGGAGCAAGCTCTCTGGCTGGGATGGCTGTGAGCTGTCAGAGGTACCTCTCTCCAACCCGAGTTGTCCCTGTGCCCTGAGACAAACTTGTCCTCTTGCTACTGATGCCATCTTCACAGATATTAAATAGGAAGTTAAGTAAGGAGACGAAGATGCTCTAAAGGGAGGGAGAGATGCCAAGAGAGGAGGGATAGGAGTCCGACTGTCCCTGACACACCACGACCTGGAGTCCTGTTTCTTCATTCTGGTTCAATATTAACCCAGCAGGGCTGTGACTCCACTTATTCTGCTTCCTTTGCAATTCCCCTGCAGCCAGGGCTGTACAGCATGGCGCACACCAAAACCAGCATACTGAGGGGCCTGCTCTTCTCCAGCCTTCTGCACCTCACCTTGAGCCATGCCGGAGGTAAGACTCAAGGGCAGAAGTACCAGTAGATGACAGGAGGAAGACGGGGTTAGTTCTTTCCAGGGGTAACGCAGGGGGCAAGTTTTCTTCCTCAAGTCAGGAGGACAGGCTAAAAGCTTGAAGTTGGGAGCAAAAGGGTGCTGAGAATGGAGTGAACATTGGAGGATGCAGCAGCATCTGTCAGCTGGTGACAACAAATCAGTGGATTTTATGGGTCACCTGGGAAATGGCAGGAAAGGGGATCATGGCTCAGTCCAGGATCAAGCGTAACACAACTGTGGGGCTTTTGGGGATAGAGTTCCTCAGCTGACCTATGTGACTTTTATTCTCCATTGTCTCCCTAGCCGTCCCTTATTGAAACTTTAGGTCATATAAAATATGCCACCTTCCTGCATTCGGCTCCTTTTATTAGAGCCTCTAACTCTCTTTTCTTAATATGAGGTTAAGTCCTCTCAGACCCACTACTGTGTGGGGGAAGACCTGTCTCCAGATCTCAAATCAGGGGCTCTGAACATGAAATGGAACCAAACTGTGCTTATCACAGTGGTCTGACGCTGGCAAGACAGAAATACAGTGGCTGGGGACAGGAACAGCAGCAGGCTCAAAGCAAACAAGCCTCTATCTAACTGCAAATGAACAGAGCAGCTTTGCTGAGGAAGCATTGTTCCTGTCAATTCTGTTCCCTAAGTGATGGGAGCTGTGACAGGATGAATTCCAGAGAGCCTGCTCTGATCATCAAGTGTAGACCTGACAGGGCTTCTCCTCACTGTATGGTGCACTGGGGGAGGCTGGGCTGTGGGATCACCACATCAGCTGCAGGTGGTTTTTGGAAAGTGCACGGGGAGACAAAGGTGCCCTCTGGCTGTGAGCAGCCCTTTGACTGGCAGTGTTCTGACCCGATAGTTTTCCTGGAAAAGGGGCAGGCATTGTCACTGCTGAAGCGCCACCGACGTGCCAACAAGGGATTTCTGGAAGAGATGCTTAAGGGAAATCTGGAGCGAGAGTGCCTGGAGGAGACATGCAATTATGAGGAGGCTTTCGAAGCCCTTGAATCCATCGATCAGACGGTATGTACCAGGAAACATCCCCTCAGCCAGCCTCTGTAGGGAGACACCAGCAGGTTGCTCACACAGCCAGGGGCCAGGGTTGTAATACTCAATTCTGTGAACCAAAGATGAGGCTGATGTGTGCATGCCCCAAGGGAAGTTCAGGCTTTCTTAGGGAGCTCCCCTCCTTGAGACACTGCAGGGAATACACCTGAAAGCTCAGGTTCTTTTCTCTCCCTCTCTTTGCATGAAGTGACAAGGTCCCATTGGTCCTGAATGGCATCTTCCCCTAGCTCAGCATGGTGCCTCACGCAAGTGACCTGCCATCCCAGACGCTCCCAGAAGCACTGGCATAGCAGCCAAACACTGAGTACAGGTGCCTCAGACTCCTTTGAGCTGAAGCTTTGCACACCCTGTCCCTTTTTCCAGTTTCCAGACTCAATCTGCTAAATTTGTGCTGCATCCTTTTGGGATTTGCTCCTAGCCCCAAGGCTGGTGTCCCTGCAGAATTCCACACGCAATAATACAATAGATAAACAGTTAGGAGCCTAAGCCAGCAAGACACTGCCTCTGTGGAGTACTTCAAAAGCAATCAGCCTCAGTCTGCATGGTGGAGATGTAGATCCAAAGAGCTGAGCAATACCTACATGTGATCTGTGGCCTTAGAAATTTCAGATTCAGCTGCTTGGACTTCTGCACTGTAGCCCACTGCACTACAGAAGGCTCTGCTTGTTCTGCAGGTTGATGAAGGTTATAAACATCTTTGGTCTCTTTAGAAACAACAGTACTATCTTGATTCCTGAGTCTGATGTGTGGGAATGTGGTTTTGTATCAGTTTTTTTGCTTTGACTCCATAGTAATTGGTATAAACAGGGCTCGGTTGTTAGTCTTTCCTTTTGTTGTGATGGGATGTTCTCTTACTGGTTTGAATTGCAGTAACCAAGACAGGTTTGATGTTCTGTGTCCCTAAATATATATGTTGCTTTTTTTTTTTCTTTACAGGACACATTTTGGTCAAAATACCAAGGTAAGTTTTTTTGAGTCCTGTAGGTACTGTTAGCCCTTAGGATGCATTGTCTCATCCTGGAGAGATGGCTCCATCTTTTAAGAGCTCACTTTCCAGCGCTAAGCACTTGTGTTTTGTCTCTAGATGATAAACTGGTTCAAATGATGATGCTTATTTGGATTGCTTTCATATAATGTGTCTCTTTCTTCTTATTTTGCTAGTATGTCAGGGCCTGGGAATGTCCAGGACAGTTCTGGATGCTTGTCTAGAAGGTATGAACTTCATGCTGACCTCAATCTCATAGATACAGTGAGTGCCAGGAACTTGCTTCCTGCAGAGATTGTACAGAAAAAAATTAAACTGATGTTGGAGAAGCCATCCAATTATAAAGAAAAATACCAGGGGAGGAATTTGAAATGATTTCTTCCTCTTTATTTCCCCACTAACCATTTCAACAAACAATCTAGCTTGTGCACTGAAACAGCATGGGGTAAATATCCTTATCCTTGCAACACAGTCAGGTGCGAGCAGCCTCTCAGAAAGGCTCTGAGCCAAAGCAAAGCACAGAGCCTCAAGGATAGCTCCCTCTGATGAGGCAGAGAAAGCTTAGGCTGTGCGCTCTTCTCACAGGAAGAGGATGCCTCTGCTCATGCAGGCTCACGCACACAGCAAAAGTTAAAGCAATATATGAGATGGTACTTCTGATCTTGAAAAATGCAACATCCAGTTCCACTGACTCTGGCTTACACTGTGTTGGGATTTTGACAGGTAACTGCGCTCTTGGGCTGGGCCAGAACTATCGGGGAACAATTAGCCACACCAAGTCTGGGACTGAATGTCAAGTGTGGACGAGCAAATATCCACATATTCCTAAGTAAGTTCATCTCCCTCAGACCCCTTAAGAGTTCTCCGGGGTGTCCTTCCTTTGCAGCCTAACCAGCTTTGTCTCCCATAGATTTAATGCCACCATTTATCCCAACCTCATTGAGAACTACTGCAGGAACCCAGACAACAGCTCAGAAGGCCCATGGTGCTATACCCGAGATCCAACGGTGGAACGGGAGGCGTGTCCCATCCCTGTGTGTGGTATGCCCCAGCACTCCAGAGAGCCCTTCTCTCACAGCAAAACATTGCACTGAGACTGATACTAAAGCAGTCAAGGAGAGGGTTAAGGAGGGGGAATGCTTACATGAACAGAGGTCAGTAGGAGTAGAGAAGCTGCATCTTAAAGGGTAAAGGAGCTGAGGAGGAAAAGTCACTGAGTTGCTGTTTTCTCTAGATTACGCTAATCTAGATCTAAATTAAAAACAATGTCAGCGGTCCCCTGGAACGTACAATGTTTTCTAGTCAGTCACCTCAAAATCCTGGCCCACTTGTTTCTAATTTGTGACAGCCATGAGTAATAATGTTTTTTGGTTTGAATTCCTACCTTTAGGACAAAATAACTACAGTTTGTGCTTGACTGCCTGCCTTAACATTCTCTCCTGTGGAGGTGTGCAGTTTAATACTCACAATCTCAAGTAAAGAGAAGATGCCCTTCTCTCATCATTGCACTGGACATGGAGGACCATCCCCCTACATTTACACATTCCTGTTTCTCCCCAGTACAGAGCTATCTCCCCTGAGGCTTGGCCTCTGTCTCAGAATAACTGGTAAAGGAGAGAACCTTCTCACACAGCAGAAGTTTCTCTTCCAAAAACAGAGACTAGAAGCAACAACTCGTAAGCGAAAGTTAGAGGTCAGCAACGATTTTGACATGGGGTATTTTGAAATTTTAAAAGCCATTACCATTGCTCTGGTCTGCAGAATCTAACAAACTGAGAAGAAATACTGCTCTGCTTTGAGGCCATAAGGCCTCTGTACTACCTCCATCCACCAGTTAATTTCTGACCTGCAGTATCTTACAGTCACACTTCCATGTGCATGGATATAGCAGGATTAGAAAAGCCTTGGTTTTGTGCACAGTTCTTTTACAATGATGTTGACATGAGTCAAAAAACAGAAGCAGCCTCACCGATGAAGATGAATGCTACTTGCCCAGTGGCTGTTGTGCACCGGAGTGAATAGTCAAGTGGGGTCTCTCTTCACATGGGGACTCCCCCTGCGCACAGGGAGAAGGCACCTTGAGACCAAGCAAGAACAGATTATTGGGTACCCACTCCTTCAGGAAATGCTGCTTAAAACTTGCAGTCATTAGGACACTTGCAAGAAAAGTGTGAAAAGTCTTGCAGGGAAGTTCTTCACTTATCATTAGATTTAGAAACATTGGCAAAAGTTAAATTTGCCATTTTAGTAGAATACCACAGTAAAAGGCTCCCCCAAATATGGCCTAGTTAAGCATTTGAGAATAAGGTGTTGGAGGACCTAATACAGCAGAATTATGATGCCTGAGGCACCTAACGATCCCTTGAGCTTGTTCTCAAAGATGCCTCAGAAGGGAACACAATATTGTTCCTCATATCTTAGTGACAAAGAGGAGTGTGATGAATAATGTCAGCCTCACTTCACATACTGCTGGACCACTCCACCTCTGACACCACAATATTTTAGAGGGCCACCACATTCATGGAAACACAGTGAGAACTCCCAAACATAATGGGAGGCCCATGGAACTCTAGGCTTTAGTAAAGGGGCTCTGGTGCTATTTGCTAACATCACTTCTGAGTGTACAGCTGTGGCTCAAATCACAGCTCTCTGTCTTTCCAGGTGAAGATAGAACAACAGTTCCATTTACTCCACCGGCCACAGAACATGCATCGATGGAGCCTTGTGAACCAGAGAAAGGCATGCTTTACACGGGGACTCTCTCAGTCACTCTGTCTGGAGCTAAGTGTCTGCCATGGAACTCTGAGAAAGCCAAAGAGCTGCTCCATGGAAAACACATTGACCCCGAAGTGGAGCTGAAGGAGAATTACTGTCGGAATCCAGACAGAGATGACGAGGGTGTCTGGTGTGTCACAGATGAACCACCCTACTTTGACTACTGTGATCTCCACTACTGCGGTGAGAAGTCTGCATAGGTTTGGGCAGGCACACATTTGAGGCAGTGGCAAATAACACCAGGAGGAGAATGAAGTGCTTGGCCTGGGAGGCACTGACAAGGATGTATGTGCACCACGCACATGGGACTCCTGTTTGTCCATATATCACATGTACTAACCTGCCTTAGGTGCAGAGCACTGTCACCTCTCTCAGGTGTTCTCCCTGAAAATTCACACTGGTGGACAAGGCACATTAAAAAGAGCACTGGTGTTTTAAAACATCATTCCTTCATCAGATCCACTCTGTGGGGAAAGGAACATTTACACTGCTGATAATTATGGCAACTACACTTAAGCCTTTTACCATGTTTGTGTTTCCATCTCTCAGACAGCTTGCTAGAGGATGAGAACCAAGAGTCTGAAGGAATATCAGGACGTTCTACTATTCCTAAAGAGTTCAAAACCTTCTTTGATGAAAAAACTTTTGGTTCAGGTGAAGCAGGTGAGCAAAAACTCTAGATACAGCATGTTTGTAGAAGGGCTGTAGCTTCTTCCTATTCACTGTTTTTTAGAAACATCAGCTAGCCAAAAGCTGTTAAAAGCAGGGGAAGATACTTAAATTCCTTGAAGAACTCTCAGAAGTCAATATCCAGTTCCAATCATGGAGCTAGTAAGCACTTCCTTCCCAAGACTTTCCAGCTTTGCATGCTGACTGCAGACAACAGTTCTCCACTATGAATCAGGTAGAGTAGCAAAGCCAGATTGCTTGTTTTTTCAGACTGTGGCACTCGTCCTTTATTTGAGAAGAAAAAGATAACAGACCGAAGTGAGAGGGAGCTGTTAGATTCCTACACAGGAAGAATTGTCGGTGGGGATGACGCAGAAGTTGGCAGCGCCCCCTGGTAAGTATTGTCTTTGCCTAGTCTTTGGGAA
The DNA here is from genome assembly GCA_013397845.1 of Melanocharis versteri. Taxonomy (NCBI): domain Eukaryota; kingdom Metazoa; phylum Chordata; class Aves; order Passeriformes; family Melanocharitidae; genus Melanocharis; species Melanocharis versteri. The sequence goes on from VZTG01004651.1 coordinate 345,622, forward strand.
TTGCGTCTTCCTTCTCTTCAGCTCAAGCAGGTAGAAATAAAAGGGCTTTCCTATCTTAGGCAGCGTGCACAAATTACAGATTCTAATCAAAGCGTCTCCAAGTGGTTGACAGAGCAGTACTAAAATAGCTGGACAGAAACTCAGCCCTTGAATCAAGTGTGCAACCACCAGAGAAAGCAAGTGTGTTGGTGTGTTCCATCATCATGCCTTCCTCTTTTCAGCTTTGCTGGAATAGAAAAGATGAGAAACCTCTCCAGGTGAAAGAAATGGGGTAAATGGCCTACTGCATAGAATATACATGTCCAGGGAAGACTTTTGCTACAGGGCTACTTGCGCAGTTTTGTCAGTATAGTGCAATGCTGTTTCCTGCTCACTGCCAATTCTACACTTTCTGCATGACACCAGGACCCATCTGGTCCTGCTAAGACTTCCTTCCTCCTCATCTCTCAGGCAGGTGATGCTCTACAAAAAGTCTCCTCAAGAGCTGCTGTGTGGTGCCAGCCTCATCAGTGACAGCTGGATCCTGACTGCTGCTCATTGTCTTTTTTATCCACCCTGGGACAAGAACTTAAGTACAACTGACATATTGGTGCGGATTGGCAAGCACGTAAGAGCAAAGTAAGAGTCTGAATGAAGTGAGAAGGAACTAGGCTTCCTCTTGGAGTAACGAGATACTTTGGACTTGGGCTGTCATTCAGTATCCAAGGAAGTATTACAGCTAATGTTACATGCCTCTCAATAACAGGATCTAATGGGGCTGTCATTTGCTGCTCTTGCTGATCCTAAAGGTTCAAGTGAAAGGGAGCAAGGAAGCCTGGGAAATCTAAAAGGGTGCTCCTATGTAAAGACAGCATTGTCTCAGAGGGTACAAAGCTGAGAGTATCATAAACTCCAGAAGACACAGCTGCTACTGTACAGCGAGATCTTTCCTTCATAACTATTTCAGATATGAAAAGAATAAAGAGAAGATTGCTCTGTTGGATAAAATCATCATCCATCCCAAGTACAACTGGAAAGAGAACATGGACCGAGACATTGCACTCATGCACTTAAAGAGACCCATCAGCTTCAGTGACTACATCCATCCTGTCTGCCTGCCTACCAAAGAGGTTGTGCAGAGGTGAGAAGAGAGAGAAAAAGATGACTTCTCAAGGCTATTTGCCCAGTAAGAGTGCCAGGCAGGAGAAAGCTGTTACAATACATTTAATTACACTTGTGTTTCCTTCCACAGGCTGATGCTGGCAGGTTACAAAGGGAGGGTAACTGGTTGGGGAAGCTTGAAAGAAACATGGGCCACTAACCCCCACAACCTGCCCACAGTTCTGCAACAGGTCAATGTGCCCATTGTAGATCAAACTACCTGCAAGGGTTCCACCAGAGTTAAAGTCACTGACAACATGTTCTGTGCAGGTAAGTAACACTGGAGTCACAGGTACAACTTGCCCCAGAAGTCGAGGGCTCTGAGCTCCTGGTGACTCCTGCAGCAAGGTTACTTTTGGATAAATTTGCAAATGCCCTCCACAAAGAGTAACTTCCCTATGATAAGAACTTCCTCAGCTCTCGGAAAACATGAAGGCTGGAGAACTTAAAGCTAGGAATAAAGTTTGCAACACCAACCTGCTTCAGGCACTAGTCTAACGGTTTTAGGTAGCAGCAGCAGCTGTGGGAGAACTAAGCACAAATAAAATGATCTTTTCACCAGTACATAGAACAGTTCAGTGACTTCCTAAATTAAAGGCTGCACACCTATTATCCTACCTACTAGCTGATCTCAATTTTTTTGAGCTCATTCATACTTGTGCCCACAAATTCTGAAGGCTCCTACCTTCCTAAATCTCTTCCAGCATCATACCCTTTTTAAGTGAGAAGGGAAGTGGACACAGAATTCAAGTTACCAAGAAACTATGGCTTTATGTACCAGTTTAATAGTTTCTGCTGTATTCTTCATTTGTGCAGACTTTATCAGTTCCTACAAGCAAGCCTCCAGTGATTTTTGACTAAATTTGTGCTGCTTGCATCTAAATGCACGTGATTGCTTGAGTTAGGATGAAAGCCAATTACACAAGTGTGCTGAAAATACAGAGCTCTTATGGAAACTTTTTTAAGATAACATTCTTTGAAATAGCTGAGATGTAGACATGCAGAAAAAAATGGAGATGCAAGTGAGGGGAAATGCAGAGATACTATCTAGTTCATCAGGAATGAGTGAAATCCTCTTCCTCTTTATAGTGAGACTTTGGGAAGACAGTTGCGGAGAGGAAAAGCAGAACTTACAGTGACAAGAAGGTGAAAGTGGGGACAAAAATGTATCTCTATAGTAAACAGAAGAACAGGGAACATTGAATATTACCAATAAGTGTCTAAGACAAGAAAAGCACAGTAGCTCAAGCTACAGCTGTTGTACAGTGTCAGTGCAACTGACACTAACAGCAATTCTGATGAAAAAACAGGAATGAGAGCACAGAGGTGGATTCAAAGCACAGAAGGTGGATTCAAGAATGTTGCAAAGAGAGATGCAGAGTTAGAATTTTTACATATATGAAAAACAGAAGTCCAAGAGTTGACAGAAACAGCAAACAATCTCACGGGTCCCAAAACATTTACGCCATTTATCCCAAAACTTTAAAGAAAATATGGCCAACATCAGCCACTCCCCCCATAGTCAAATGTCAATTTTTCTTGCCTGTAGGTTACAGCCCTGATCAGTCAAAGAGAGGAGATGCCTGTGAAGGAGACAGTGGGGGACCTTTTGTAATGAAGGTACGTTCAAGTTCAAGCTTATAAGACATACGGAGATAGGTTTGTTCTATGCTGAACTTCATAGTCTAAAAAACAGTAGCAGAGTTGAGTGGCTGCTGAGTGGCTGAAGCAAACCCAGCTCATGCCCAAGGTGAGGAATAGCGATGAATCCTGCAGTCATCCAGCCCCATTTCTATATTGAGCTCTCAGCATATTGGGAGATCACCTGCAGGACGCATGAGTGATGGCCAATTCTTAATTAGAGATTTAAGAGTAGAGAAAAAATGACTCCAACAAACTCTGTTGGAGATGCCAGTCTGAATCCCAAAGTAGCATCCATCATTAAACAGGCTGGGGCACATCCGAAGTTTAGATCTGAGAGGGCAATCAAGCTGCTAAATAATCCAGAGCACAAGGTGTGGCTGAGGGAGTTGGGCTTGTTTAGTCTGAAGAAAAGGAAGCTCAGGGGAGACATCCTGAAAGGAGGTTGTAGCTAGGTGGCACTCAGCCTCTTCTTCCTGTCAAGCAAAGGACAAGAGAAAATGTCCTCAAGCTGTGCCAAGGGAGGTTCAGGCTGGACATCGGGAGGAACTTCTTCATTGAAAGGGTGCACTCAGTGCTGTGGTTTAGTTACCATGGTGGCGTTTGGTCAAAGGTCGGACTTGATCTTGGAAGTCTTTTCCAACCTTAATGATTCTCTGATTCTATTAAAGTCTCTTGCTCCTTGTGCCAATCCTGTTTTTTCTTTACTTTAGAACCCAGATGACAACCGTTGGTATCAAGTGGGAATAGTTTCATGGGGAGAAGGCTGTGACCGAGATGGCAAATATGGATTTTACACCCATGTATTCCGCCTGAAAAAGTGGATACGAAAAGCCATCGAAAATCATGGGCAATAGATGAAGCATATACCTTGCTTGCTCTCAGTTTTGCTACAATGCTCCACTTTAAAACATAAGCATAGAGAAGATCCTGAAGTAAAACAACTTGACAAAGGAAAGTCTTATCCCTTGAAAATAAAAGCTCTGAAACCCATCTTCTTCCTTTTCTTTGTGCTGAGTTTAGTTGCAGTTGGATCTAAGTCATGACAGTAGCCAGGAGTACCACAGCACTAGCTGTACTGCTAATTACCTGCTGCACTTCAAACAAATTCCCCTCCCTTCCATCAGCTATAATCAACAGGTTTTGGACCTCACATAATGGCTTTGTCAGTCACAGCAATCAAGATTATGCCCTCATGCACTATCCCTTTCCTCCTCTCAAGACAACTAATTTTCTGTTCTAGTTTTTGACCCACATATGTACCAGAAATAACCACCCTACAGTACCTGTGGCATTACACAAAACACCAATGTCAAAAGTAAAGCAATTAGAAGCTGTTTTGATCAGACAAACATTGTTCCCAGCTACAACAGCAGGCAATAAATACCAGCACCACTGTGTGTGCAATTCATCCTACAGAGGAATAGCGGCTTGAATGCATTAAGCAGCACTTCCAGTAAGTTCCTACACAGCAGGTGGTGCTGGGTCCTCACTGTGTATTTTACACCTGCATAGCAAGATTCTGAAGGAAGCAATTCATGCAGTCATTGTCAAAGCCTCCAATGGAAGTATCCTGCACTATACCTGTTTGCTTGTGTTATAAAGGCTGTTTAGGGATCTCTCAAAAAAAAAGCTTCGGTCTTTCATAAACTCCTCTTTAGCAGGAATTTATGGACGACTGAGGATCCAGGAGTACAGCAGTAAACAAAAATTCATGACCACCCAATTTGTTCAGCCCAATTTTCTACTAAGAAAATAATGAGATTTGAAAATTCTCCTTCTTCCCTATGGCATTGTATTTCTAAACTCTTCACTCATAGTGCCATAAAGTCGGAAACAGGCAACAGTGAAATTAGTTGTTCTAAAAAAAGTTATTGATCAATTAGTGTCTGGCCACCTCCTTTTAGACAGCTCCTCTGGGAACCTAGTTGAAGCAGCCCAATTTGATTGCCCAAATAAAGCATAAAAACCAACCTCTCGAAGAAATCTGAAGAGCAAAACCTCAACAGCTCAAGTTTCATGACTGCTTAAAGTCACTGATAACCACAGACACTGAACACTGAAAATGTTTAGCCCTTCTAATGTTTAAATTTTAAGCCTCATCCCTTCACTACTATCAAATAATCTGTGACAAAAGAGGGGAACCAAGACCATACAGTTTCTGGAGAAAGTCACTGTTCATATTGACTTGTTACAAACAATACAGAGGAATCATGTTTAAAATTCAGTTTAATGTTATTTAAATATTGTCTGGGCTAAAGATTAGGCTTTATTAATTTATGTGCACAAGTTTTAGTTCAGAACTCCCAGGATATTGAGTCCAACCAAACACTACAAAGACACAGGGCAAAAACTTATTCATAAAAACAACTATATCTTCTGCTACTCAATTATTCCTGTATTTCACTTCTGATTCAGCTTCAAATTTAAAATAGTTTATGCAGGTTTGCAGGCATTGCTGTTTTAACATCCTGAGCTAATTAACAAATAGTTCTTCAGAATGTCTGTTGAATATGATAAAGGAACATATGGAATAATGTAAATGTCACTATGTTTCAGAGAGCAGCTAGTAATTGCGAGGTAGTGGCAGTAACTCTAGTGTCAGCCAACACAAACTACTCACAGACTGCCCCAGTTTAAGTGCACAAAACCACAGCACTTACCAATAAGGGCCAAACCTCCACTTGTGACAGAGCTCTGTTCCACAGGTGCATGCCCATTTCAGGTTATGAGAGGAGACTGTGACTACTAAATCGAGGTGGTGAAGCAATGAATGGCATCATATCAGTTAACACAGGATGGAGAACGCTCGCGATCACCTGCTATCACAGTGTGCCAACTCACCATAAGCACCAAGCAGCATTATGTCAACTGCAACCCCAGCCTAGGGGTCCTGTGAAAGGAAGATTTCAGACATTTGCAGAAGCTCTGGCATAGATCTGTTGTATAAGTACTAATTTAAAGCCGTGTTTTTACTGTAATCAGGCAAGACAGTTTCAGTAACGGCCCTTACACAGAGACTGCTGGTCCACATAGCAAACAACAAAAGCAGCAGTTACATGGAACAGATCAAAATCTAGCATAGAATTGTGTTATTTTAAGCCTGCCTGTTCAACTCTTCAATAACTCTGTTCTAGCTATGGAACAGATGTGCAATTTATGCTTCACAACCAGTTCTCACATGGAAGTGCAGTAGTAAGGAGAAAATACATCACCTCCCTATAAATGAAAGGGCTAGAAAGGATACACAGTGTGTCTGTCTTAACCTTCATTATTTGGAGCTTCTGAAAAGGCTAATCACTCATAAAAAAAAAAGAAGTGGCTACTAAGCTCTACTTAGGTGTCTTAGTTACAAAATGGTAACATCTGATGTTTGAGAGCAAAAAGAAAGTAGTGAGTGAAGTTTACCTGCATGAGGAACACTGCTTAACCAGATGAGTTCAGGATAAATGAGTCCACTGACTGTACACCACTGCTACTCTGTTCCATACCAACAGCAGCAGGCTCCCTCAAAGAAAGCTCCCTCAGATGGGACCACACAATCTGGGTAAAGGCATCACAAGGACTAGATAATTCAAAATAAGCATTTCAGCAAACCAATTATTTTCAAGTTACAGAAACATATTCCAAAACAAAAAAGCAACTATATGAAAAATGTACTACTGCTCATAGAAGTTAGAGTGCAAACTCTCAGGACTGCACCCACAGACAGTATATTTCCACTCATCTTCCTTATAGTGTATCCAAACCCCAAGGTTCATGTCAGGAATAGCTTAGTTCAGTTTCTAGATGCCCAGTCACTAACATTCAGGAATAGAGAGTGACCTCTAACCAGCAGTCGCTGCTGTTCCTATAGAGGCTGGTATAGTTAATGCAAACTTTATTTACAAAAGACACTTAAATTAGTTACTTCATGCCATGTGTCCATACAGAATCAACAGTTGAAGGATTACATGGAGAAGAATTCACAAAATTAAAAGTGAAATCACTAAAGGTCTTCTAAGAGTTAAGAACTAGGAAAAGATTTTAAAGACAACTTTACAAATAAAAACCCCAAGTCATGAGAAACTAGTCTGAGCAAGAGGATGGTTGTTTACAGGTCTGTACACTAAAACTAATACACAGACAGCCTTCTATTGTCAAAGAGATGCTCATTGAGAAGCAGATTATGTACAAATACTTGTGCCACAATGACTCAACCCCCCAAAATCCACTGTATTATACATAAACCAGTTTGTATACATGAGGCCTAAATGAGGCCATTTAACTATGAAGACTTCTAGTTTAGTAAACTAAAGCTGAAGACAGCCCCAAGCAACAGCGATACCGTCTCTTTTGCATCTCTATTTGCGACTGCTTTTTATTCTCTCCAATCGTTTTTTCAAGTCATCAATATTGGCCGCTGCAGAAGAGGGTGAAGCCAGGGTAGTTCCAATGCCAGAGGAATGAGTCTGATTGGAGTCCAGGTCCAGATGTTGGTACTGCTCCCGGGACTCACGCAGCTGGGAGAGCTTACTGTGAAGCATATCTGTAGAGGATGCAACTGTAGGGAGTGTCGGTTTAGAGAGCAGAGACGTCAGAGGGGGTCTGTCTTCCTGCTATGAGGGAGGAAAGTGAAGTGTTAAGACATATAGTGGTAAAGACCATATAAAAAGTACAAATCATAAAGGCTTTTCATCTCTACAGGAAGCAATAAAAACAGAGGAAAGGGAAGGAGCGCTACAACACAAGTGGATCTGGAGCAATGAAGTAAGTTGCTGTCAAAGCCAGAACCATGCAGAGCTAATTACCATACTCAATTCTTATCATCTAAGTAGTTAATATTTAATTTTATGTCAATAGGCACATGAAGAAACAAGTCTTTCAAGATAAAAAAATTCCCTGCAGACCAGAGTTTTACTGAGATAGACTGCCAGAGTCTCAAACAGCCTAAATTCTAACACAAGAGAAAAATCCCTGCCTATGTGCAACATCAGCAGACAACGAAATTTCTGGAAGAATGAGAAGAGGAAGCTAACTGACTGGTGAGACTGAACCTGTCAAAGACTTAAAGTGTCAATTCACTGTTCTTTTATCAATTGATATTTCCATCTGAGTTACTTACCTTGTTCCTATAATCTAGGAACCATTTCCCCTCCTCAGAGCTCTAAGCTGATACTCAAATTTGTGTAAAAGGTTAAAACAGTGATGCATCTGGATGACTGTTCCTAGAGTGAACATCACTTCTCACATGGCTGAATTCAAATTTCAGGAATTGGCACTAGATTCCTAACACACAGATCATTGAACTGTAAGAAATTTTGGTCTGCAGATTTACAATACTAAGCTCATTCAGCATTCCTGTGCCTCAGTATCCATATACCCAAAATATATAAAACTTCAAAGTCTTAATTCAGCTGTCATGGTTGTTTCAGAGCAGAACGATCTAGAAATTCCACATCATTCATCTCTGAGGTCAATATATGTTAACTTTTAGAGAACAGTTGATGTTTGAACCTTTCTGAGACTCAACTTCCTGGCAAGGGAAGACAACAAGCTACAGGCCTGTAGAAACAACCTGCACATAACACCAGCGAAGCAGACAGAGTGGACTGAAATATAAGCCTACTTGGCCAAGTAATGAGTTTAAAGCCATTAATACCAGGCACAGTGACATGCAGTGAGTAGCTAGGACATGCACTATAAATGAAAGATCATAAATTCTGATTGGAATCTGCCTTCTGGCATTTGAACTCTTAAAAAAAAGACAGCGCAAATCAAGTGCCTCCCCAGGGAATTTACAAGTGTTCTCAAGTACAATACCTTTGCGTTGTCAAGGCCACAACGCTGCCTGAGGATTTTTAATCTTTCCAAGTAAACTGAAGGCCCCACTTCCTCCCCATTTGTGTTTCCTATAGATGAAGATACAGTGTGGGTAGACGCAGGAACACATGTTCCTTCCATCTGAGGAGAAATTCCTGGAGGATGAGGGGAAGGAAGGAGGAAAGTTAAAAAAATTTAAAACATCAGAAAAGCATAAGCCTCTTGGTCAGCTCCTTGAAATAAGATGCAATGGATGAAGAATTAACCAACCTATTATTTGCTAGTTATTTGCCTTTGCTAATATAGACATATCCGGCCTTTCATTTCCTTGCAAAAGCGACAACTGAAAACCAAGAAAAGAAACGGAGAAATTTAAGGAGTGGCTGCAGAGCAGCTCTAGAAGTGCTGAAGCCAACAGATGAAGAGAACAGTGCGGGGAGAGGAAGATGCTGATGTGCATCAGCAGTGACCATAATGTCCAACAAGAGAACTGAGCAGTTGGCAAGGTGGGAAATACTTGGAGTCATCTGTCTTGGGCTTACCACTGATTCTAACTCCTCTTTATCTCTCATTTGTGCAACTTGAAGCTTTTTATTCCAACATAAAGAGTGATTTCTGGAATGCACATAGCAAGGTTTTTAAAGCTTCCCTACTAAGAGACTAGAAAACGAATTTACATGATGAAAAAAACTTCTCCATTATTAAAAGAATTGTAAATTCTAAATTCTAAGACTTAGCATGGACAAGGATTTGTTCTCACTAATTTACTACAAGGGTGTTTAAAATAGATAAAAGGAGAATTAAGGTTAAGCATTTATACCTTACTCTAAATAAAGCACTGTTGCAATATGGAACAGTATGTTTTATTATATAAGACTTATAGCTAGGGAAGGAAAAAAAAAGACAACTGTGGCACATAAATTTGGTTTTGAAAACTGTTGAACTAATATTTCTCAGTTGCACACTTTTATAGGATGAAAGGCAGAATTTTCTGTCCTACATAGTTGGACACATTTAGGAGGTTCTGAAAGAATCGCATATCATCTTCCTAAAGTAATCTACAATACAGGGATAGGAGAAGGAACAGTAGTAGAAAAAAGGCTGAAGTTTCACAGGACACTATGAAACGTGTAAGAAATATAAGTTAGAGGTAGTTTTGCTAGACTGTGTATCAGCTTTTACTATCAGCCTATAATCTGTCACATTCCTTCCCTAATATTTGATTAAATACTCCTTTGTATTTATTTGCAATGAAAAGACTCAGTAACAAACAGTTTTACAGTAATTAGTCCAATTAAAAAGCTAATTTATTGTAAAGGGATCATCACAAATTCTGCAGAAACAGTTCATGTTATTCAAAATAAGCTTTCCAATCCCACAGAAAATAACACTGTTAAAAAGCCTCCTACACATTTTTAGTAAAAAGGTAAAAGAAGCTGACAGCTGCTGCTGTTTTAAACCAGCCTTATACCTTGCAGAACCAATTCTTGATACCAGACACATGAAACACAGGCTAATGTTCAACCCACACTACAGGATATGGATTAGAACCGCTTGTTTGCCAAGCCTTTCAGATGTTTTCTACATTTAGTGTGGTTATAACTTCTGTTTTTGTAAACGAAGAATGCATACTCCCAACAAATGGTGCCTTGTGAAGCAACACAAGCAGCAAGAAAATACACGGCTTGCTTCAGAAATCCATAAACGTATGCAAATATTAATTTCTACCAGGAGACATGTAACTGTTCTCCTATCTCTGCTTCTCATAAACCAGTCAGTTTTGCTATATCATGTACCTGTAGAAGTAGCAATGCGTCCTTTCCCTTCCCGTTCTGTTTCTATCAGTCGGAGGCCTCTTTCCACATAGCTTTGGAAGAACTGTGACGAATTTTTCAGGAAGGGCTCAATGTCTGCATCAGAATATTTCTTTTTGTATTCATACAGTTCTGCCAGACCCTGGGAGGGAAGAGTTGCTATGTATTACTACAACTGCTGCATACACCATTCTAGTGTATCATGCTCTCTTTCTTGCAGGAAGGGGGCACCCACCTCCTTGGTGTTCTCCTTTGAGCCAATCTTCTTAAATATTTCTGCCAAAATATCATTGACTTTGGCTTTCGAAGCCTTTTCCTCCTAAATAAATAAACAAAAAGAGACTTTTGAAACAAAGTGAATAAAACCAAACAGAAATCAGCCAGACTCACAACACCCTCAGACCTGCTAGCTGGATACAGAGCTTCCAAGATGAAGAAAACCTAGAAGTGAGCAGGGTTCTACACAGCCACTATATACACAGAATGAGAGCAAGGACATCATGAAGCCGTGGGACACCTTCTGAGAAGTTAGTGTTTAAAACCTGATTTGGGCATGGCTAACTTCTAGTAGATCAGATGCAGTACCATGCAGCATAAAACTTATGCTGCACATTTGAATTTCCTGGAGAGCACTTCATCCTGGGATATGCACGGAATACTCAGGTAAACACATACAACAAACTTTCAAAACAGCCATAAATGAAAATTTCACTTTAGAAAAGTATTTCCAACATTACTTGTATGTTGAATAGGGAATTGCTACTTGATATTCCACAAACACAAAATTAAGTTTGTTTCTTAAATAAATTGCTTTACACTCCCTTCCCCTGCCAACACATTCGCTTTACTTACTATGCGCGAAGCTCCTTTTTCTGTATCCTTATCAGCTTTTCCAGTCTGGTCCATGGAGTGTTTCATTACTCTACAAAGGTGAGCTTCCAGCTCAGACTCATTTTTGTTGTCTATCATTGTTAAATGATCTAAGATCTAAAATGAGAAAAAAGGGGAATTAATTAAAAAAGAAAAAAAAGGAAAGACTAGAGACTGATGAACATCCAATTTAAAAATACATGACTAGTGACTGCTCTGACCTTGGGCCCTTTCAACTTGCACAGGGTGTGAAGCAGAGTCTTCAGTGTCCTTATAGGGAACTCACTCTTACATTGCTTCAGCTTCTCTTTGGGAAAGACCTTCATGAAAATGTGGATATCCAGCAGAATCCGATCCAGATTGATGCTATTAATGGTTTCCGGAAGAAGACGCACCATTCTCCACAGACACTGGAACGAGAGGTTTATCTGACTTAAAGCAAGACAACTCGAGAAAGAAGCATTTGACTATATAAGGAGAGGTTACACAACACTATCACTGAGCCACTTCACTCCGCTAGCACATCATATAGGCACACACTGTCTGCTGCTCAAGCTATATTTGCACTGGTACATACTTTCTCTTTGTAACTAGCTGTACAGTATCCAGATCCTTCTTTAGAGCTGATACATAAGTGAGGTGCAGACTCCTCTACCTATAACAGGGGACTGAATGTTTCGTGTGAAGAAATTTCAGCAGATAATATATATATATGCTACATACACCTACACACAGCACGAGTTCTTTAGGTTTAACCTCATTAAGAGCACCTGAACTGTCTTTAAACCATGCCAGTTACAAAAGTTGTATGGTAAGAAAAGATCATGCTCATGCTTTAAACGGATACATTTGTCTGCTCGCTCTGCCTGTCAATACAGATGAAAGGATACAAGTAAGCTCCAGCCTGGCACTGTTTGAATCCATAGTACAGTGTGGTGGCCAAGCAAACAAGCCTAGCAGGTAACTGTACACCTCTGTATGGAGTCTGTACTAGCGTACACAAGTTTCTGTAAACTATTAGCAGGTGTTAAGCTCCCTCCTAGCATACAAGAAGTCCCCATATGTGACACCTAATAACATCAGAATTCTAGACGTTATAAGAAATATTTCAAGTTACGGACACTGATTTTTTTTAACTCCATTTGTTTTCAGGTAAGATGATTCAGATAAATCTCTACTACAGGCTTACCTTCATGACAAGTTCTGAAAACTTAGGAGAACTGGCTGTTGCTAGAAGACTGTCTTGGAGCAAAACAAGCAGAGCACTAGAAGGAACAAATTTATAAAGGTTACACAGAAAAAGTGCTACACACAAGATAAAAAGATGCCAGCTCACCACAGAATACCACACCAGAGACTGGGGTTAGTCCAGCCGTCGTGCAACAGCTCTTTCCTTCTAGTATGTTACAAGAATTTAAGAGACAGTCTGCTGAACTCCAAAGCACAAAGAATCATACTAAGTTGGCTTGTTTAGCCTGCCTCCAGCTGTGCACTCAAATTCTGATCACAATCAGTGATTATTCTTTATTAGCTAGCTCAATGATTCTACAGACATCAGTCTTTGCTTACAGAATGACTAACAAACTCAGCCGTTCAAGGAATACAAAAGAACAGGTAAAGAAGAGCAGTAATTGTGCAGTTTTCATCAGATACCTCAAGATGTTGGTCTGGTCAGACTTCTCCAGAACTTTCACTACCAAGAGGTTGACTGATCGGATGACCTGCTCACCCTCCTCAAGATCTTCAACCCGAGAATCCAGCATTAATGTGATAAGACCATGCATTAGGTCTTTAAGCACACCAGTGGAGGCCTCTCGAGCCAGACTCTCTATCTGAAATAGCTACAGATTGAAGAAAGTATTAGTTTTCCCTGCACATGATCCTTTAGTATAGGGACTTCACTAGACTACACTGTCAGACCATGACATCTCCCTGTTTCCCACAACAGTAAAAACAGTCAAAACACAACTATGAAGAAAGTTGTTTCTACCGAGTAACTTTCGAAAATACTCAGGCCACCAACTCAGCACTCAAAAGGTAAAGAATATTAAACACAGAGCTTAATAGAAGTCTTAGTGGCTATATTTTGCAGAAGCAGAGACCTTCTTCCCTTCCCCAATTTCTTGTTCCCCACCTGCTCTCAAAAGGTGCATTGATGAGCAGACAGTTAGCAACAAAACTTTGTAAGAATGACTTGATTGTAAGTTAACCTAGGTACAGAACAGACATTCCATTCTCCCACAAATTCTGCACAGAAATTATTGCTCTTCACTTTATCTTTTACATCAAAGCCTTACCGTGATCATGCTCCCAATAATACAGCTGTAAAGTCTGACGATCTCATCTTTGTCCAGCTTCTCATCTGCCATGTGTGTATTGTAGATCAACCGGAGCTGCATAAATGTGGCTATTAGGAATTGGTCGATGTGGCCAGACATAGCCTCTGCTTTATCTTCCTGTTTGAGTACCTCATCAATCTAAGATTTAAAAACAAAACACTCTAAAGTCAACATAATGCAAACAGTGCAAAATAACAGTAATTTAAATACTTTTCTATAGGAAGGGTTTTGCCCTGACCAATCCATTTGCCAAGGCAGTTGTATTCTAAGCTTTCACCCAAAATCAGCAGCTAGAGACTTGTATTGCTAATCCAAACATAACCACTGATATTTTTGAGAACTGCAGTCCTATCCTGTACACAAATGAAAACATCAACAGCTGTATTACAGATTCTGGAATTTACAGCTTTATGAAATCTTCTGGACAAAAAAACTTCTAAGTAGTTGAAGCCACCCTAGAACCATGCAAAAACTATGAGGCAAGACAACCCTTTCGCAAAGGATCTATAAAACAGTTTACATTTAAAATTAAAGTCTCACCAACTAACTGGCTTTTACAAACTCATAGCACAAATATTTGACAAAACCAAAAATATAACACAGAAGCACTAACGACAAAAGCTTTAAGTTTATTCTACATCTTCCAGGTAGAATTTCTATTGCTAAAGCGAGTCAGATGGCCCCTGTGCACTTAGTTTTGTCATCAGGGAGATTCTGAGCAGAGCCCACGTCACCTGACATGACTGCTCCACCACAGTGCAACTCATCACCCTCGCAGATGAAGTTTGGTACAGTGTGATTAGTTGCTACCTTAATTAACTTACCTGTGTCAGAGCCTGGATGCTCGTATTTATATCGCCACTGGCTACTTGGGAAATGACAAAGTTGATAGTAGAAGCTGTGTTACTGTGCATGTCATCGAAGTGTGGGGACACAGCACGGATTCTAAATGGTTGAAAACAGGATTCATTACTTTTTGGAGAGCTACTTTAATATACACTTAACTGCTGTATTTCAATGATGATTTAGAGACAATGGAAAAGGATCTCACTCTTCATTGAGGATTCTCAAGGAAAGAATCATTCCTTTTACTATGTCTATTGCACTATTTGTAAAGACACCGATGATGCATTTACAAACTCAAGATCCTCTAACTATAAAAATGCCTAAGTAGAACTCACGTTTTTCATTACAAGTAACTGGTTTCCAGATTTCAGAAGAGTACAACAGACCTTTGTCTTGCCATCTCTTCAAATTAGCTGGCATTACCCTCTTATGAAAACAAGCCTGAATGTCGAAACTAGCACTATCAATTTACCTTCTCAAAATACTTTTTAGGCAGCCCTGCTGATTTCACTTAGGAGTTAAAACTAAAAACTCACTTGGGTTCAGGAATCAAGACTGGCTCAAAGATGTCATCTAGTTTGTGCTGTACAAGTGCTGGCATCTCACATCTGACAGTTCCATTGTCATTTTCAATTTCATCAAGATCCAGCTGAAATTCCCGTGGAACTGTATGTGCTGTCTCAGAATGGCTGCCCATGTTGCGATTTTGGCTACACAAACCAGGAGAAAGTTTTACTTTATTATACATACAGAGTTTGTTATACATACACAAGAGGCAAGAATATTAGCACTAGCATCCACTGGTAGCCCTAAAGCTCTTATACTAGCACAGGTTTTGCAGTTTGGATTATATTCAGGCCCCTTAACTCCCCCTGCCTTTCCCCTAGTCCTTAGTAAAACAAACTTCTGTAGGCCAGAAGAGCAGCTGCTACCTACTTGCCCTCCTAGTTCCTCTTGTAAACCACAAGATGCCCTGTACCTGTGCTAGCTATGCATGGTTTGAGATAACTAGTACAGTTTACAGTACCATTAAAGGAATATAACTTTAAAGTTTGAGTGGCTTTTTTTTGCCTTTGGTTTTTTAAATGATGGTCAGGATGCACATGTACAGAGCAACCTCACAAGCTCCTCTGAATCTAAGATTCCTAGCACCCCCACATGACCTGTGCTGCGTATCAGATTTTTCAAGGAAATATTTTAATACATAGTTCTCAGCACAGACTTTTATCCCAAAATAATGAGCAGGTGGCAAGGAATAGTTTCTGAGCTTTTTGTTTTGGGCTTTGTTGCCTCAGGCTCTATAATTCACCCATGCTTATCCATTTCTGTGCTTTATGTCTAACATAACTAGAACAGGGCCCAACAAATACCAAATTTAATGCAACCCACTGAAAGTTCTCCCAATACTTTGAACAGCTGCTTAATGTGTAAGTGCCATGTCTGTCTGCAGCTTGATCTACAGTCACCTTTGCAGAAACCTGTATTTCTGGTTTCTTTCTTTTCTTTAAGTCAGAGACTTGTAAATAACCTAGAACTAGCCATGGCAAACCTGTCACCCTCAGGAAGGGATGACTAGGATAGAAATTGAAAGATACAAGAGCCTTGCTACCAAGGAGTTAGTGGGCAGTACTTACATCCTATAAGTGCGATACATAATTCTGTCCATGGAGAAGCAGTGAAAAAAGGCACAAGACCATTTAGAAAGATTTCAAGACAGACAAGACAAAAAAATTTCAGACATTTAGATTTATATTATTTGGCCATTTTTCACAACATGCAAAGATGATGATACAAGAACTAAAATGACATTGTCAGACATATTAGCACATACACTATGCAGGCTAGACACCATAATATAACATTACATACTTGAGTTTGGAGGACATGTCCTCAGCTTGTCCCTTGCGCATCATGCTGGCGTTGGCGCTGATGCTCTGGGTACGCTGAGGTTTCTCCTCTGCCTGTCTCACTGGAGCAGCAGAGGGTCTCTTGGCTGACCGCTTTATTCTCTCCTCCAGCATGCTCATGTCCTTCTCTGAAAGCTGTAACACACAATGCTTTCACTCAACCTGAGTTGCATGGGTTTTAGAAAGCTCAGTCACCTACAGGATTCAAACCACTTATTAGTGCAGACTGAAGTTCTCTAATATGAAGGTAGAACTGTCAATACTACCTCCTAGCAGCAAACTCACCAGGACACTCTGGACTGTCAGGTGCTACTTCAGGGGCTAATTAACCCATGTTGACAAGCTGTAATACAGAATACACCTATTTCTAGCCCACATAACTACATAACTTTCAAGAAGCTGAGGATCTTGAATTCAAACTATAGTACTATCCCATATTTGTAATTGTTGCATGTGTTCCTGCAAAAACCCCAAACAAAAAACTCCCACCCGCCCTTCTATATTCCCTATTAGCAGACCAGGCAGTGCTTTAACATCCTGGACCCTGCCACACAAACCAGAGTCCTTCTGACAGCTGTCCTGTTAAATGTACTCATAATTCAATATGAACACCAGATCAGCCAACTTAATGCTCCAACTCAGGCAGCAAAAAGATTCGTATCTACCTGCTTATCTACCAGACTGAAGACTACCAATAGCTACATTCGAACAAAAGTAGGCATTACAATTTTATGAGAAGTACTCTCCAGCATCCCTATTTAGAAACCTTCCTGAGAACCCACAGATGGACCATACTGAAGCTCAGAAAGTCATGGTTTGAAAGGGCTGAATTGTTCAGGTGCTACAGTTTTTCCTTTACCTCGAAAATTCAAAAGCAAATGGACTATGTAAAACCGAGGCAGAAGCAGATTGCACTCTGAACAATAGTTAAATAGGATGGAAATCTAAAACGTTAATGGAAATGCAACATTAACTCTCATGTAAACAATTACCAGAGAAAATAAGAGTCACATTAAATTTCAACTTTTCAAGAAGCTGGAAGCTAAAAAAAAAAAAAAAAAAAAAGAGTTCAAGTGCGATACAAGTAAGGAAAATNGCAGCCTTGCTTCTCCTGCTTGTCATATTCCATAAAATACCCATCCAATAACTTGTATGCCCTATGGCATATGACACAACACAACAAAGCTGCAAAGGCATTAAAGTATCTATCACATTCCAATCAGTTTTAATGCTGCTAGAAGCATTACCAAGACCACAAATCCAGAGAACAAAACTGTAAAAAATTATCTAACTGCTCTTGATTCAGATTAGAATTCAGTGTACTTAATCTGATATGCACAGTAATTATAAACACAGTAAACTAGCTTTCCACTGCTGGACACTGGAAACTGAGTTTTGCCACCTTTAACTTTTACTACATTTTAGATGATAATGGCTAAGTATGATTTTCAGAGAACAAAACAGCAGCAATACAAAGCAACACAGTACTGACACTTTACAAATTAAATGCAAGAATATACAGCAAATAAGCCAAACTTACCAGACTTCAACTGCAAAGCAGTTGGGTAAGCTGGACGTTAAAAAAAAGCTGAGGACTTAATAGAGCCCCAACAACTAGCCTGTTTTGGCCAAGTAAGTTATCCAAATATTCTAAATCAGATGTGTTACTTGTACAGTTGACTCTAAAGCAAGTTACTCTTTATAAACAACTTAATTCCCACAAAAGTCAGTGGCTTTTAAAATTTTTTTTCCGGTTTTGTTTTCCATTCATGCACACCCAGGTTATATACACCTCTCTTACGAAGACAGGCTGAGAGTTAGGGTTGGGAGCATGCTAGAGAGAAGGCTCTAGGGAGACCTCATCGCAGTCTTCCAGTACCTAAAAGGGGCCTACAAGGAAGCTGGAGAGGGACTTCTAACAGGAGCATGCAGTGACAGAGAAGTGGTAATTACTTTAAAATGAAAGAAGCCAATTTTAGATTGGATTAGAAACTTTTGACTGTGAGGGTGGCTGAGGCAACGAAACAGGATACCCAGTCCCTGGAAGTGTTCAAATGTCCCGACCCATGGCAGGACCTAAATGATTTTTAAGGTCCCTTCCCAAACCATTCTATGATTTCATATATTCCACAATCTGGGATTAACCAAATAACCATCAGAGGATCTATGATATAGTAAGTTATTTTCAAAACTACAAAATGCTCTTGACGCCAACAGCAAGATGTACCATGACCAGTAGTCACAAGTAAAACAGTGCTAATCCCCTACAAAAGTGTAAGGACTAGGAAAAAACCCAAACCACCAAACCCCAAACACAAAAATCCCAAACAAACAATCCCATAAACCAAACCAAGCACAGCACCCTAACCCCAAATCCCCACAAACTTATTTGTAGTTATACTGACATTTCCAATCAGCTTGAACACTTGGTCGCCATAGACGTTGTAGACGGTGACGATGGTGTTCAGTGCAGCGTTGCGCACAGTGTTGTCCCGGTCACCAATGTGAGTTGCCATTTCTTTTAAGGCTTTTCCTGGAGTTGGCTGGCATACATTCATGCCATACGATTCAACCAGACATCCAAGCTCTTCCAAGCATTCTAAATGAAGAAAATAAAATATGCACATTCAACTTTAAAGCTGCTGGAAAGAGAGCCCTCCCAATTCCTGTGCTGCTTGCACAACTTGAACATTCACTGTAGAGAACTGCCAATCACAAAGCTGATGATAGATATACTCCAGGTGATTTATGGGATCAATAGTAAGCTACAGCAGACTACTTCACAGATAGTATCTTAGAGGTGTCAGTCACTCCTCTACACTTCAAATATTTCCCATAACCATGTATGAGCAATGTTACATTTAATATCACATTCAGGTAAACAGTTATGAGCTTGCAATGCTATATTATGTATAGAATTTAACTTTCTGCTTATACCAGGATAAGGTATTTTCAAAGTGACCAGGGAGTTGTTTGAACTACAAACACCACGACTTTATTATAGACATTACTTGTGGTGAGACAGATGTACAGTGTAGAAACATTTGTCGATCAGAGTGAGTAGGACAATAGTATGGTCACTGTTCTCCCCAGCACTGTTTCACTAAGAAAACAAGCCTACTCAAGGGACTCATAATACTGATAGCAACTTAAGAGATTACTTGTCTTTGGAAGGTACAAAGAAACCAAAAAATAAAAAGCAATATGATACTACTTGAAAATCCAATCCTTTAAACACTTACAAACATCTGCATAAAATGCCATGTGCAGGCAAATCTCACATCCCACCCACTGTTCTTATGCTGGGTTTTTCAAGATGCAAACCAAAGCAATTTCAAGTACTTTGCACATGTGCAGTTCAACAGGCCATTTCCCACCTGCACGTTGTTTGGAGTTTTTTGATTTTGTCCCCTCCATGATGAAAGGGAACATCTTGCTGGCTGGATAGATGAGACACATTCTGTTCAGAATGGCACGTACATCCTTACGGATGACATCTTTCGGTTCTCCTACCTAATGGAAAATTTATGTAAAAAAATGAAGAAGATGGGAAGAAATACAGAATATTTTATACAGTCTCATGATACTTTTTACTATTCTAAATAATCTTAGGAAAGCCAGAATCATTCGCAAGGCAAAATCCCTCTTTTTTCAATGGCTTTTAAAGGGAAATATGCAATATAGAATCATAAAGGTTAGAAAAGACAACCTTAAGGTCATCAAGTCAAACCGTTAAACCAACACTGCCAAGTCTACCACTAAACCATGTCCTCAAGTGCCACATCTACATGTCTTTTAAATACCCCCAGTGATGGAGACTCAATCACTTCCCAGGGCAGCCTGTTTCAGTGACTGACATCCCATTCAGCAAAGAAATTTTTCCAAATATCCAATGTAAGCCTCCCCTAGAACAACTTGTGGCCTTTTGCTCTCATTCTATTCACTTGTTACTTGACAAGACAATACCAACCCCGCCTCACTACAACCTCCTTTCAGGTGGTTACAAAGAGCACGAAGATCTCCCCCGAGCCTCCTTTTCTCCAGGTTAAAAAAACACAGCCTGATGAATCTCACATCAGCCACCAACTGGATTTAACTCCATTCACAATATATTTAGAATGAACATATTGCAGTGTTTGATGGTATTCTGCCATATTCCTCATGAAAAATAACATTGGTTTCTGTAAAACAAATCGTACCTTTAGGATAAGATATGGGATGAAAGAGGATGCTTCATTTTCAGTGAGGTGATAGTCTTCTTGACTCAGCAAATTGAAAAGCAATTTAAGGTATTCAAGTGCTTTCATCAAAACACTTGTGTTGGTATCAAAGAACCGCAGGGTAAGCCATTTTAGGATCAAATCCAGGCAGCTGATGACTCCATCTTTTTCACTCTCCAAGTGCTTGAAGGAAGTTAAAAGAGAAAAAAAAGGTATGTAAATGAAACACACATACACAGTTCAACAAGAAAATAAGCTAAGCTATGTCTGGTAAAATAATCTACATTTATTGGTAGATTCTTAGAACCATACATACTCACTTTTAATCTATATGGCTTTCTGAAATTCTAAGATTAGTCTCTGGTGAGGAAATTTTCCCTTTTCCCAAGAAAAAGTATTAATACCAACTTCCTCATACCTCTGAAAATTACTTCTATGTATGTTTAGGTTTCAACTACATGGAACAATGACTCCTGGCTCCTCAGAGAATTTCTATTTGATTTTAATTCAAGCACTATCTTTCATAGTTGAGAGTAATTCTATCAGCTTCATCTTCTACCACAGATCCAAACTCACCTCAATCATAACAGTCAGTGCTTTGTTGTGGTGCTGGAAGTCTGCATGAAACATCTCATCCTGTAGCCATTTGGCCACACAAGTGGACATCTGAGTTTTCAGCTGTTCAATATATTCATCACGGGGAGTAGTGAAATTCCACTTTAACACCTGTAAAAGGGAGCATTAGAACTCAAAGCAAGTAATACCTTTTCTTCCTGACAGACACTGCTGATTGAACATCTCTTAAATCTGCTTTAGAATCTATTTTCAAAGTCTTCAAAGTCAATAAGTAATGAAAAATCAATGGTGCTTGCTCACCTTTTTTCACATGGCAAGTTTTCTTCAAATGGACTGCTTATCTTTATGCAATTATCTTAATAATTACCACTTAAAGTGGTTGTTTTTAAGCTACACACAGGCCTACCTACTAGCAAGTTACAAATAACATGCATGTTTTCAGTAAGAGAATTTCCCTACAAATTGCTAACTGGGGCTGCTCAAAACAAGTATATGAAAGCATTTACAATGTATCCTAGAACTCTGACATTGTACTTGAAAACAATTGACTAAGCTTAATGATACTTCAAGACTTGAAAATGTAAAAAGGCCTTTGGCTTTTATGACAGTGTATAAATGCACAAAATTTGAAAATCAGAAAAGAAACACCACAGTAAGGCCACTACTGACGTATGAAATTCAACTCAAGAATCAGACTCCAAGAGATGGACAGTGGCTAACACATACCACAGTATGTTTAATTCTAAATTAAAAACTAAAGAATGCGTTAAAATTGCACCCACTTCAAAACTTGTAAACACATTTTGATTTTTCTCACCTTCAGAGCTTTCTCTTCTTTCATCCTCTGCTCCTTCCCATTTGGGACAATGATAAAAATAGGACCTGATTTATCATCGTCTTCCTTCAGATTAGGCTTGCTTAGCACCTTCTTTCCCTGCACACCCTGAAAGAAGCAAGGTATTAACAGGCAACACAAGCCATGTATATGCCTCAGTCCCAGCAACTGCAAGCGTGAGATACCTGCCACCCTCATGCTGCCTATGTGTACAAGAGCCAGAGAGAAGCTGAAAGAAAAAAGATGATTAGAAGTTTAAAAGTATGTGCTCAGCTGCTGTGGAAGCAATACCCATGACAGTGTGCACAGTAGTACCCTGTGAATTATAACACATCACTCTCAACCAGTGTGCTAGTCACCCACACACATCTCTAAAACCCAGTGTGGTACCTGTTTGAGAGACTGGCTCTTTGTCAGACTTGAACCGCCCTTGCTGAGGCTTGTATTAGCTTTGGACAGGCTGGCATTACCCTTGGGCATATTGCTATTAACATCTGACTGCTGTAAATAAGCCATAGAAAAGTCTTTGCTGTGAATGTGTTAGAAGGTTTGGAATGGAAACTCTTAAGAGTAAACAGCTGTCTGACAACAAAGGCCTAAACTCTACCAGCAGAGCCCTGAGAACCCTACATCAACTCCAGCAAACCTACAATATCCTTCAAGGTTTGTTCTGCTCATTCTTGCCATGAATATGGACCTACATCAAATGTTCTTGTTACAGCACTACTTCAGACAATGGAGACAATAGGACTGTAGAACAATTTGGGTTGTTTTTAGTCATACACATAGGACAAACTTTATTATTAACAGCAAAAAAAAAAAATACTGTAACACAAAGCAACAGAAAAACCTAACCAAAGATTGACTGTAATCAGTTGAGACTATTATGTTTTTAAGCACACTCCCACCCTTTTTGCACTTTTGATTGTGAACTTTTTACCCTTCATACTGTAAGGCAGAGATTAATTTCTTTTGATATATGGGTTGAAAATTAACATTCAAGTGTAACATTGGACCTGGAATGGTAACAATGAATTCTCAATAGCACAAAATCAAGGAGGCCAAGAAAATTTAGAACACACAGAGTTGCTCACAAGACTGATTTTTGACAATACGGACTTTAAGAATTAAATAGGTAATGACAAAAGCAGTGATTAGGTAAGTGATATGGGAACGCCTGTCATTTCAGAGTTCAGGCAAGCATGAAGATTTTTAATAAAAGCTGTCCCCAACAAGGACTACACTCTTCTACCTATAACACATTAACAAACCACAGCTACTAACTTGTTAAAACTGATTTTACGCAAAATGAAATCAACCTACCTTAGTTTTAGAGGAGAGTCCTCCTGCTTTGGCTTTTTTGGGATCAGGCTTGGATTCCATGCTATTAGACCCCAAATCATCAGCAAATGCTGGAGAAACAGTAGACCATTTAAAGTTATCTAGAAGCCCATTTTAGGTTATCAGTTTTCTGTTCTTAGGACACAAGAAAAACTGTTTGTGGATACAATATGCTTAATCACAGAGATGTCTGAGGATTTTATACCCACTGAAGAGGTCCCTTAAATTCCATGTCAGCATACAAAGTTTTCCTAATTAAGATCATGGTATGTCAGCCAATTTGTCATTTTTCAAAACGATTTAAAAATGCAGACATATATACTGTGCAGGCTAATGGCTAGAGCTGTAGCTGCACCTGGTTTGAGCAGGTAAGCCAGCCCCAACAGGCAGGACTACTTCTTCAAATCAATTGCCGCCTAATCCTATCACACTTTTTTCCATCAGCACAAGCATTCTGGTAGTCCCAAAGTGAACTACACTGAGGAAATAGTCCAGCTAGAACATAATGTGAAAATATTTTAAAAATATATTATATTAAAATCAGATTAGTATTAGAAAAAACCTCCCCCTTTATCCCAGCTTGGTTTTAGCTTCAATACCAAGTAGATATTTTCAAATAGCAGCTGACAGATGGTTGTGTGGAAAGGAAACACCCTCCTACACTGGAACCTGATTCAAATGCAAGTAAGACCAGAACCCTAACTATGCTGAATACCTCTTCTCCAGCTAAGCAAGCTTATTCCTCTGGCATGTCAAAAAGCTTCAAAATCCACCATTTTCCCAGTCATTTCCCAAAATGTCAGAGAGGTTACCTGATGCGGTTTGGAATTTGGCTGGAGCTGCTCCCCCTACCACTCTGGAAGATGCTTTAGCAGGAGGAGCTGGTTTGGCGGGCATGTTGGCTTTGGCTTTCTCAAGCATGGCCAGTACCTGGTCTTTGGAAGTTGGCTAGAGAAGAAAAAGGGCAAAAAAGAAGTGATAAATTTAGTAATGTCTATCACTAATCTTTCTAATACATGCTACAGACAACAAAAACAGCAGTAGCTTGAAACAATTCCTTCTCTGTTAAGCATCTCAGAGGATGCTCATCTTTAAACATCATTGTTCTCAGATACTTTTGTTCCAAGTTAAAACATCTTTCTTTAAAGCTTATTCTGCAAGACCTATGGGAAATACATAAACCAGCAATGTGTTCTAGGTGAGTGGTCTTTGGACATCAGTGGAGTGACTACTCACCACCCAGGGGTCCATAAGCCAAACCAAAGTGCTAGAAATCATGTTAAAGTATGAGTACAAAGGCATAGAGTGAGACAGGAACAGTGGTATGGAAGCTATCTGCAAGTAGATTTTTTTCAGAAGAAAAGCAGATTGAATAAATATCAAGCTCTTGAAGTGATAAGCCTGTAATGGCAGTAAACATTTTTGAAGTAGAGAAAGCTCTAGCGCACAGCTCCTGATACTATTTTCAGTCCCCCTCAAAATATTCAATGCAGACAAGCTTACATGACTCAAGACAGCATGTCATGAGATTGTGAATAGGACTTAATATTCACTCATTCAAGATCACATGATCTAATCTTTGTAACAGAAATACCTTCAGCTTGCCAGTGGCTTTTGCCATCTTCTCAAAGCCAAGATGCATCATGAAGAACGGCAGGGCATCCTGCGCCTTTTTGCGCACGTCCCCATTTCGATCTTCAAGGCAGGAGTACAGGTGAGGCACACACAAGAGTAGGTCAGAGGGAACAGAACGGAGGGCAGGCAGCTTCTCAGCCAACCAACCAAGAAGCTGAAAGTTTTAAAATAAAATCTTTTAAAGAAGTGCTCAAAGTGCTATGCTAGGCCACAAGAGTCTGAATAGTAGTCCTTCACATACCGCTATATAAGTAAGAAAAACCCACCCAAACTTTTTTCAGATAAATATCCTTGAACAACATCAACTTTCATGTCAGCAATTACAAAAATTAAAAGTTAAGTACAGCATGTTAACACACAACTAGCTAAAAACTTTAAGCCCGGTCTCTTTGCAGGCTGTTCCTTCCTTCTGAAAGGAAGAGAATTTCAGCTGTTCTTTTAATGTCTCCAGTTCTGTTCTGTGGCGAATTTCAGGAAACACTAGCTCTTAAAATGCTAATCAAAACAGAAAGAAGTTTCATTTTAGAGGCACCGAAGTCTAAATGACAGCTATCATGCAGGAAGAAAGCTTGTTATTAGCCTCTTGAGGTTTAACAATTTTATGTCAGTACAAATACAGAGCTACTTGTTTTCTCATATAATGGTACCATTGTGTCATTTCAGTCTGCATAGATAAAGAGTCCATAGCACATAACATAGTTATTTTGATTTGACACACGTAAGAAGTTTACTTGACAGAAGCCTACCTCTTGTCTTAAGAAAGGATTTTCTTTTTTGAGCTCTTCAGACAGGTCTTCCCCTTCCAACCACTCTTTCATGCCAGTTTGTTCAGCCCAGGCATTCACAGTTGCTAGTGCAGCAGCACGAACATTATTCTGCAGCAAGAACAAGATTTAAAAAGAATAAACCTAAAGAGGGGTCAGAAGATTATGACAGAAGGAGCAATAGTCATTCTTTCCATGAAACCAAAAAAGCTTCCACATCATAGGCTTTGAAATCTCTTTTTTTATTTGCTGCTTGAGAAGTCTAAGATTCAGAAGAATTTAGTTTCAGTGATGATATCAGCTGCAATCTCCAAATCAGACATTATACTTATCTACCATAATTTTTTAAAAATAAGTTTAATAAAGAGCGTGAAAGGGTATATTTAAAATTACTTTGTACATGATACCACTCATTGATGATGATTCTGGGAGTCTCATTCTCAAAGAAGCTAAAAAATAATGTTAGTGAGTTATACAGTGCTTAAAATAGACTGCACATTCATAAATCAAGGCAAGTGGATTATGGAGCCTGCTATTAGGGCACTCTCATTTAGGATACACATGAGCAAAAGTCAAATGAGGAATGAGGGAGCCCTCTAACTCCTACCAATTGCCATCTTTAGTGTTTCTTCCAAGCAAAATTTAGAACAGCACCCTTTTTTGAAGTAGCTATATGAAGTTATGAGAAGCCAGATGGAATATTTAACAACCATGGCTCTTTAAAACGTTATCACTCTAGACATGACTCTACATATGACCCTCTCCTGTAGGCTGAATTTCTGAGGAAAGCTAATACCTAGCAAACTCATTTAGTTAAGAATAAACCAATATTAAATGCAGAAGTAACATCCAGGCATATATGTAAACAAGAAGTGAGCATCCTTGCTCTACCAACTTCTCCCATCTTCTCTCTCATTGAAGAAAAGAAACAAATCACGTGCTGCAGCCAAACAGATGCTCAGACTCTCTTACAAGGCCTTGGTTCCCATCACCCAAATTTAGCATGTCTTAACTCATGCTACAAGCTGATTATTTTCCTCAACTATTCAGTGGGTCCACTATAAACATATCGAAGCAGGACTCAAAAAGGACCATCCTCATCTTCAAAAACCTGACAAATTTGATAAACTAATTAAATCTTGTACTTGCAGTACTTAAAAAAAATAACTACTGTAATAGTGCTCAAACAAGTATACAATCTTCTGTCAGCATAGTAGTGCTTACAAGTTATGTTGGTATTATGCATTTCAGTAACATTATGCATTTTAGTGTAAGTTAACCACAATTGGTCTTATCCTTAAACCATGTTCTTGGAACTCTCCTACCAGTTTGGGGCTCTGAACAATGTGGTCTAGTGGAAAGTATCCCTGCCTATGGCAGTAGGGTTGGAACTAGATGGTCTTTAGGGTTCCCTTCCAACCTAAAAAGTTCTACGACTCTACAAAAGGAGCTTGCTGTTACCTCAGGATAACTGGTGAGTTAAAAGAAGAATTTAACAGTCACATAAAATCTCAGTTCTTGAAGACTCTTAAGGAGAAAACAATTTGGACCAGATTTTTATCTAGCCCTAGAACTAGTCCAAGTCCTTCCATAGTTTGAGACAGGTAGATCCAGCTTCTGCTCTTTTTCCTACTCACATTCCAAGTAGAGACAGCTGAAGTATGCCATCTCTGATAATTGCCCATGACTTCTGGCACAAGATATTGGCACATTCCCAAGCCTCTTTCCCCATTGCTTTAAATAGCTCTTTCCCATGGTCCTAGCTTGATTTTGACACAGCATCCTGGCAAACTTGACACCGATGTTATTTATACAAACTTCAGTGTCAGCTGTCAATGTCCTATGTCTACCTACAGTTCAAAGGTCTCCTACACAGTGATGAAGACAACAACAATGTATACAAGACATTCACAGTGATACACTAAAAATTCTACAAGAAACTTTACCAAGCAAACCTGTTCAGTGTCTAACAGTGTACTTTCAGCAGCAGAAATATGCATATAGTCACCACATTCATTTAAAAACCAGATTGTGACACTGGGTTTAGTTCCAAGGAGGGGAATACATCTGAATATACATTCAGGCACATATTTATACTTGAATATTAAGTTGTCATTCAGGCAAGAACTTTTTAAAATAAACTGGTAAGCTTCCAAGGAAGTTTTAACTACCATCCACCTTTCAGGCATAGCTTAGATACACAAAAGGCAAAGAGATTTTGACGTCTGTCCTACCTTACTATCTCCTAGGACTGTAATGACAGGAATCCCCAAATTTTTCACATACTGTTTGATATTGGGGCCCATTGCTGTTGCTAGCTGCTGAAGAATGCTCAGGGTTTGTTGCACCTGCACATAAAAAAAAGGTTTTAAATAAAACAGTGTTACAAGCATGTGTGCAAAAACTCCAAGTTATATAGGGAAAAGAGACACTGCTATATATTAAGCTTTTACTTTAGAATGCCTGCTCAATGACACCTATTCCAGTCTTCAACACACTGAAAAATAAAAAATACTTCCATATTCTGAGCAAATTAAATTTCAAGTAAAAATATTTTCAAACAAGGTACAATTCACTTTTGTCACAAATGAAGCAATTAGTCAAACTTTTTTCTTTTAAGATTTCCTTATATTACATTCAGAGTAAAGGCAGATTTGCCTTTCTTTCGAGCATTTTTAAATTTAAAAAAGGCAAATATATTTTAAAATAGGCAAGTATAGGATTTGGAAACACACAATTCACTGTTTTCCAACTGTTGATTTAATGACATTGAAAGAGACCACATAGTAAGAAGCAAGGTTCAGAAATCGTAGCTATCTTGTTTTAAGCTGAAAACAGCTGAAACAGGATTTTGAAAAACATACCAAGATTTTATTGGAGTCATTGAGACGACCCTTCAGAGCAGCTGGAAGTTCTCCTATGTTTGGCTGTA
Source organism: Melanocharis versteri (assembly GCA_013397845.1). Lineage (NCBI taxonomy): Eukaryota > Metazoa > Chordata > Aves > Passeriformes > Melanocharitidae > Melanocharis > Melanocharis versteri. Next base: position 374,284 of record VZTG01004651.1, read on the forward strand.
TGAACTTTGCTTCATTTATTATGCTTGTCACTTCATCTAGACCTTCCTTTCTGATCTTCCAATTTTTATCCCCAATCTTAGACACTAGTTCTGCTGTGATCTTATCACTGCAAGAGAAAAACAGGTAAAGTGCCCATTTACTTACTTATCTCTCTATTAGTATTTGAGTGCTTTAACACCACAGATTTCTGCTTAGGAAGCATTTATAAATGCAAAGTTTTGAATTGCAGTGAAAGTGTATCTTCAGGTGGTAGAATCCAAACCTACCCAATATCTGTTCTTGGCAAGAGATCCACAACATCATTCCCAACCTCCTCCTGTTCTTCTTCCTCACCATCATCCCCACCTCCTCCCACACTGTGCCTGGAAATGCCACGAGTTGGAGCTGGTGCTGTCTGTCCTTGCATCTGCAAGCAACACAAAATGAGAAAACAACTATTTTACAAATTTTCACTTGACGTTAAAAGTAAAAACACTTGTATGATATGAATGCACTGGCTGAGGACAACAGACTTCTAAACCACTGCACTATCCAAACAAAGCCAGGAACTTTTGAAGTTCATAATGAAAAAAATGACTATTGAGATAGCTACGCATAATGAGTTCACAGCCTTTGTGCACTGTCTAAAAGAATTTGCTTCAATTACAAGCCCAAGGGTTAGACCACAATATTACTACAGACTCCAGCTACTGAAGTTTCAAAGTAGCTTTAATGACACTTGGTAGCAAGAGAGCTACTCTTCATACCTTTTCAAATTCTGCATCTATCTGGGAGAGAAGGGCTGGCTTCTCATCTTCAAAAAACATCCGCAGAGAAGGTCCCACATAAAGATACATTACTCCCAGCAATGTAATGGCAGAAGTCCTCACAGCCTGCCAGAAAGAGGAGAAAGCACTCAGTCTTCAAATTAAGCACTGATAATAATTCAGGATTAAGATTCTAAATTTACTCACTGGGTTAGTTGCAGCAAGAGCTGTCTTCACATTACTGATGAAAGCTTTGACATTCAATCTGTGGAAAAAAGATGTCTCCCATAAATAAAACACAACACAGGAAACAGCACCAACAAACAAAATCATCACAATATGTTACAGAAAAAAGATACCCCTAGACAGATTTACGCAACTAACTCAAATGCAGAAGACATGTATACTTATAAAATATCATCACAGATACAGTGTAGATAGTAGCTCCTTTAGTAACTACTGAAAGAGACCAGTTTGGAGAATAGCCTACTGCGAAAATCAATCAGTAAACAATTTGTATCAAAGCCTACTATTACCACAGCTGGAAAGTTTCTTAAACTACATAACCCATGTGACTGCTAGGACCGAAATACTGAGGAACGAATCTAGAATCATTTTAAGCACCTGAAACACTACCACACAATAAAGGTGAGGGTATGTTATTGTTGTGGTGGGTCTTTTTGTTTTGTTAGTCAGTCTCAGGATGTTCCAGAAAAAGGCACGATTTTCAAAAGGAAATTTACAAGATAAATAAGGGAAGGTTTAAATTCCTGAATCTTCTGTATTATCTGTGCAGCCTCAAACTCTGCTGTCCTAGTAACATAACTACACACATTACCATGCTGTAAATACATATTTTTGGGGGAATTTACTAAAGAAGAGTTTGTTTCCCTGACTTAATCAATGTCACCATCCATTTAAAAGCCACAAAATATCTTAAGACAGGGACAGTAATTGCCCAAGTAGTCAAATAAAGTGATATTTGAAGTTTTCCCTGCTTAGAGATTTTTTTTTTTCAGGACTAACTCTATTACATATGCTTGACCACATTCAGTTAAAAGACTAGATTAAAAATTAAGGAAGGATATCCCTGCTATCCCCTGATGGAGAATCCATTTCCTAATCTCACAGTGCCAGATATAATAACAGCTGTTTTGTCAGCTAAAACTTCATCCACCTGTGATCAACCTCAAAATGTCTCCCAAGCAGATTAACAGGCATGCTGGTATGTACTCTTCTGTAGGTTGTCAGATTCAGTTGTTGTGGTTTTTTCTTTTAAACTATAAAATATAGTGGTCCACCTGGGTGCAGCTGCATCCAAGTAGAAAGAGTATAACAGACATGCAACACCACAGCTCTGTGCCCAACCCACACCTCTAAGTACCTTAAGACAAATGCTCTTCAGAGAAGGTCAAGTGATGAATAAAGCAGCTAGCAGTGTAATCACATCCTATCCTACTAGAAATGCCAGATGCTTTCAGTCACATACTTAAATGCTAGAAGAACATGGCTAGCATCAGAGTTTAAGGAACTCAGGTTCAGATGAACAGCATCTTAGTTCCAGATTAGAAACATTTTCTTTCAAGTTTCACATAGCAATTTACTTAAAAGACTTACCCAGAAAAGCCAAACTCTTTAATTGCATTTGAAAGCCAGTTCAAAGTTTCTGACTGGTTTTTAGGATTCTTCTGAGAGAAAGCCATAGCCACAACCTGGAACAGAAAAGAGTTAAGTGTAAATTTTCACTGGCAAACCTGGTGACAAAGCACTGTAATAAGGAAGTGAAGACACCTGCAAAAAACACAGGGCAAGTGAACACGAAAGAGCTGAGGTAACAGAAGAGGAAAAAGCAATTGCGTCACTGTAGCAGGATACAACTGGAACTGAAGTGAACCAGAAGCTCCTGAAGTACTTAAAGGCAGCCAGAGACACCTTTATGATGGATTTGTACCTGCTTTGGCAGTATTAAAAAAAGAAGCATTGAATAATTATTTATTATTACTGTCCCTCAGAAGATTATGAAAGAGATCCTCCTAGGAGCTGTGCTAAATCACATGGAGGATAGGGAGGTGATTGAGATAGCCAGCACCACTTCACCAAGGGCAAGTCCTCCCTGACCAACCTCATGGCCTTGTATGAGAGAGCAATTACACAGTGCAGTTACAGATACCATACATCTGGACTTCTGTCAGGTCTCTGACAAGGTCCCCCACAACATCCCTCCCTCTAAATTGGAGAGACATGGATTTCATGGGCAGACTCTTGTGGATAATGAATTGGTGGAACCACCACAATCAGAGGGTAGTGGTTAATGGCTCAGAGTCCCAATGGACATCAGTGACAAGCAGTGCCCCTCAGGGATCCATATTAAGACCAGTGCCATTTAACATCATAAATGACAGACAAAAGGATTGTGGGCATCCTGAGGGCAAGCTTGAGATGAAACAAGCTGAGTGGTGGAGTTGACACACCTGAAGGATAGGATGCCATCCAGAAGAACTTGGAAAAGCTTGCGAAGTGAGCCCATGGGAACCTCAAGGTTCAACAAGCCAGGTGCAAAGTGCTATACCTGGATCAGGGCAACCCCCAGTATCAACACAGGCTGGGGGATGAATGGAGAGAGGGTGTGCACAAGTGAGAGCATCCAGCCCTTCCAAGGAGGCTGGACATGACCCAGCAATGTGCACTCACAGCTCAGAAAGCCAACTGTGTCCTGGGCTGCACCAAAAGCAGTGGGGCCAGCAGGGCAAGGGAGGGGATTCTGCCCCTCTGCTCTGCTCTGGTGTAGTGAGACCCCACCAGCAGTGCTGCATCCAGCTCTGGGGCATTCAGCACAGGAAGGACATGGACCTGCTGGAATAAGTACAGAGCACAGCCGCCATGATTAAAAGGATGGAGTACCTCTCTTATGAGAAAAGGCTGACAGAATCAGAATTTTTCAGCCTGGATAGGCTCCAGGGTGATCTTGTGGCCCTTCAGTACTTGAAGGAGGCCTCCAAGAAAACTTTTGACAAGGGCATGCCATGGTATGACAAAGAGGAATGGGTCTGAACTGAAAGAGCAGTTGTGGATGCCCCATCCCTGGAAATGTTGAAGGCCAGGTTAGATGGGGCTTTGAGCAACCTGGTCTAGTAGAAGGTATCCCTGCCTATGGCACAGGGAGGGGAAGACCTAGGTGATCTTTAAGGTCTCTTCCAACTCAAACCATCCTATGATTCTGCTTTCAATTTTAGAGGAATGTATATTTAACTTCTGCCTCAGGAAGCATCTTGAGAGCAAACAAATCACTTTCACGCAATGGAGAAAAATCAAAGATTTGGGATTTACTCCTCAGACCGAAAGGACACCCCACATATTATTTGATTTTATTTACTGAAAGAATACCTTTGCTGCTCACTCACCTGCTCAGCAGTCCATGGCAACTGACACGCTTCTGCTATTGCTGTCATGGCCTCTTTTGCATTAGTTCCACACTTCACATCCCCAACCTTGTCTACAAGACCATCCAGCACAACCTGTGCTGAAGTTTTGGAGAAGTTTCCTTTCTGTGCAATCAATGCAACTATATGCAGTTTCATCTGCATCACCTGCAATGTCCATAACAGCAAGAAAGTTACTCATGTCTTCGTGTATTTTGGACTAATTTTTCTTATCCTATATATCTATAGATATACATGTATATAGATAAGAATTATATGTATTTGTGGGTAAAAAAAGTACACAAAATTTGTATTTGTATATACATACACATTTGAATATATAAAAGTATTTATGCACACAGGTATTTTGTACTCACACCCCCCCATACATGTGTTTTGTGTGATTATACACAAAAATTGTGTACACACACGAATACATATTGTTATATACATACACAACCAATAATACTGGGCTGCCATTCTCTGCTTTTAAAACTTATATACACTCACATATGCTTATATATATATGCATATGTATGTACACACATCAAGGACAATCTTTAGATACTTCAGATGACATCTAAGTTTCAACTCTCAACAGAAGTAAAATCCAATTTGAGAGTTTATATTCTCATTGATTACAGACAGAACTGTGGCCACAGTGACACATGCACTTACAGCCTTTTAGCTGGAAACTACTTTACATTAACAAAAATGGACTGTTTACTTACTGAAGGATAATGTATTACCTGAAAATTTGTTTCCTTCCAACCAGGTTTCTTGGCCAGCATTCTTACTAGGGCTTGGCAAGGCATTTCACTTCTCTCCATAAGTTCGACAGCCTAAAGGATAAACACTAAGTCAGCCAGTGGGTCACAAATTATACAAAACTCAAACAAAAGTTCTCAACTGTCCTCTAAGTATTTTCTTAATATTGAATTAAATTACAGAAATTCTCAGCATAATAATTTACCTGAAGAGCCATTTTTACAAGGAGCTTGAGGTACTGAACCAACATTTAACCTACAGCATTCACATCACTACTCCTTTAATGGTCTTTAACAAAGGTCCTTAACAATCACTATCGGCCATTCCAACCCCTGGGAATTCAACGCTTAACTAAAAACAAACAAACAAAAACCCCAAAACAACCCACCTGTCTCTTAAAAAGCTGCTTTTGTTTTTTAAGATGAAGTATATTATGCAGCTTTCATGTTGGAATGCTGACTACACAGCAGAGATTAAGACTGAATATGATCTAAATTACTGGGGCTTAGCTGTTGTTAGGCTTGTTCATTCAACTGAAATGGCAACGTTTTAATAAAGCAGGCTTCTGCAGCAGCATTTCAATGCAGCCAGTCACCAGTTCCTAACCGAAGTTAGTCACTTTTCCCACTAAAATATTAAAAATTCAGTCACGACTGTAATGTAACGACATAATGGTATGAGCTACTTGTACATCTACAGTTAAAGGTATTTTGAATGTGAACTCTCAAAGGTCTTCTGATGGATACCATCTGAATGACATTTGATGCTTTTTTTTCTGACTACACAAAGCACTTTCCACCAGCTATGAAGACTACTAGGATTGTATAAGCCTCTAAACATAAAATTTCAACTGGCAAATAGTTGATTATAATCAATTGCTGCCTAACACGCAAACAGCAGGAACTTATTTGCAACAGATTTGGCCTAGTTGTTGCAAAACCTTTTGTTTAAATCCAGCTACCTTTGAGACCAAGCTTTAGGATTACCTGGAGTTTTAAAAAGACCTCTAAGTATCCTCAATCAAAATACAAGTATTTTTGACAAAAGCACAACTACCAACATTAAGGTAAAATACTTACTCCACTATTGTTATGGAATTTAAACCATATAAGCCATCTGGCTTTTGCAAGTATTGTTTAATCCATCTGAAGTACTGACATACAATTACTACTGGTAAGTATTTCAGGAGACTGACCAGGCCTAAAAAGCTGAAGAAATTATTCCTTGTTTTCTCTTTCTCCTACTGCCTCTCTTATCAACTGTTAAAACGTACCTTCTGAAACTCCTCCATGCAGGCAAGCCTCTCTTTCCAGTTACCACTGTCCAACTGCTGGATACAAGAAGCTGGAAGGACAGCAGCAGCTTTCTCTTCACATACTTCTATCTGCAGACAGATCAGAACAAGGTTAACACTCCACTACATCCCTTCAGAGGAGGGCAGCAACCTTAAGGACAGGTAATACACCCGACTGACCCTTGTACTGTGGTGCATTTACAAAATATGAAAAGGGCTCTGTTGCAGATCGAAAGATTTTAGTATGGAGTATAGTTTAGGGGTCTTATGGGTTTAGAAAGCTGCTAAATTGCACTGCAACAGAAAAGTAATCTCTAGGGAAGTATGAGAAACTGTGCAGTCAGAAATAATCTTGAATACCAACTATCTGCTTACAGAATCAAGCAGAGGTAACCTAAAATTTGCAAGGTAATTTTAAATCAAGTCTGAATAAACACCGACAACAACGAATCAGCAACTGATGAGGGCAGACAGGAGAAGACCTATCTTCTGTGTCCAGTTTAGCAAAATGGAAAATTAAAGTTTATCTAGTGATAAAAACTTCCCTTGTTTCACTGGTGTCTGCATCACCTTCGGGAACTGTATTCTCATTTTCTACTGTATAACTAGCAATATAAACTGGATACACAATGGAAATGACTCATTCTAAGCAACACTCCAAATATAACTATGGTTTGGACTGACAGTCCAAAAAACTTGCAGATACATCTAGCAAAGCTTTAATAGGTTTTTTTGTTACTGTTTGATCTACAGATACCTGAGTTTACCTGGTTCCCTACCAAAAAATTAGGTAGATGCTCAGCTAACATGCAGAATTCAGTAATTTTTTTGAAATGTAACTTAATATGAACAGCAGAGAACAGATTTGTATTAGTTCATTTAATTATTACTTTATTTTACTGCAGATTTCAATGTAAACTCCAGAATAACGTATTCTCACGCTTTCAATACCAGACTCCTTCAGCAAATCATGTGTCCTAAATTACATATGAAGTATCACTATTTTTTTCATCTTTTCCTACTTCAGGGACAACAATATACCCTGTCATAAGGGTATAAGCATGATTCATTGCTTACTGCCTTATACGGCCTGGTGCCAACAACAGCCTGAAGAACAGGGGTATTTACCAAAGACCTATTTCACCAGTTATAAATTTATACACTCCCTTCTCCTAACAGAAACAAACAACCTCAGTGAAAAAATTTGTAGTATCTGAGGAACTGATTAACCAAAGCTGCAATCACAGAGGACTCTGTATTTCAGAGAATAGCAGAATACTCACAGAGAGCTCCGACTCAAATATTTCTTTGGTCTCAGGGCCCTTCTTGCCTTTAGCCCCAGCACCTCCTGTACCTGCAGCTGTAGCTGGTTTGCCTTTCTTCGGTGGGACCCCAGCCTAGAAAGTTAATGGACAAGTTAGCCGACATCAAATAGGTCTCTAGCTCAGATATCAAAAGAACTGCTATTTTTCCTATATTACACTTCTATATTCTAACGTCAAAAAAATACATATCTCTTTGACAGCATAACAGCTGCAGGCAGAGATAAGCTAGAGCTTATTTAATTAATGTATTGCTTTTAGACTACAGGTTTTACAAAACATAACAGGACAATGAAAGACGAAAAAGGAAAGGATGATGTATTTGTGAAAGTTCAGGAAATAATTAATTCATCAGTATGTTCTCCTATGGATACTGGTCAGATACTACACTTGTGACTGGTGTCTCTTTCTCAGGTTATCTGAGTACCAATACATTTCAAAAATTTTATCTATTCTCCTATTCACTTCTAGGTATCCCACCTAAAGAACTCAGTAGCATATTACAAAGACCACCTACTGCAGTCAATTTTTAAAATCCAAAGAATAATACTGAAGAAATACAGGCTAACAGTTCAAATTATTTCAAAATATACAAAGGAACAAACTAAAAACGATGCTGAAAAATACCCAACACTTAATTAGTAATCTTGCTAGTTACAAGAAATGCTGACTTCAGCTAAGTATTACTATACCACATAGCACATCAGTGTTACAACATCTGGGGCTCCTCTGAATGCCACCAGTCCTATCACTATTTCAAAATCAAAATCTGGTATTAAGACATAAGTGACAAGACAGTTCGCATCATTAAAAACTGAGATTTCATCAAGTACATTCCCAGAAAGTCCCAGATTCCTTTTGCTGTTAGGCTCACCTACTCCTGCAAAACGACAGAGATAGCTCAGTGGAGGGAGATGGTCAACAAAGCACTTTTGACCTGCAGAAAAAAACTATTTGATGCAATCACAGACAACTGATTGTCAAACAATCTCTTACCTTCACTGCAGATGCTTTTTTCAGTGGTCCTGGTTTGGTTGCTGCATCTTTTGTTTCTTTATCTCCCCCAGGCCCTGGAAGAGCAGCGGTCTTTCCAGCAATAGGCTTGCCTTCTTTTTTCTCAGGTGCTCCTCCTGGTTTTTTACCATAAACCAATTCTACCTTTTCAGCACACTCTTTAATCTGCCAAGTAGTGGGGACAAAAAAAAGGCGGGGGTGGAAAGAAGCTATTTAGCCATCACAATTGGATGTACAGTGTCCCTTTACCAGCAATGGCTCAAACTTGACTACCCTGGAAAAAACATGAAGAGTTTAAGTCGTTTACTTCACAAAATTTTGTTATCCAGTGTTCCTTCAATAGTAGGGTTAACCAGTCAGTGGCATCAGCAATCACTGTATTGCCAAAATAATTTTCCTAGTTCAAAATGAAGTACGTTTATATACAAAAAAATTTTGACATCCTACTGATATTTATAGATGCTCTAAGACTAAGTCTGAGGATCTTAAATGATAAAATTATAAAATCTTCATTCACTCAACATACCTGTCAGCTTATGCAAAAGTATAACAACTTTGTTGTTGGAAAGCACATCTTTAATACCAAATCCTATGGAGTAATAAAAAATTAGACCATATGGTTGTGACCTAAAAGCTTGTTTCAGACAACAGAGAAGGTGTTAAAAAACAAACAAAACCCCACATAACACCAACCAAAACCACAAGTAAATCTCATGACCCACCTCATAGATAATACAGCCAGATACTTTACATAAGAATGAAGAGATTTTCAGATTCCCTGCAACATCAGTAGCATTTCAGTAAAAATTACATCTTCAAAAATCTGTACTGAAATTAACTAGGCTAAAGCATTGTCTTTCATCTTCTCTAGCCTAAGATGCATCTTAAATGAATAAATGGAGCCTTTTTTACAACATTTGTAATAATACTCACCCGATCAAGCTTTAGTTTGTCTACATCTGCTAGAAATGGATTCACAGCTTTCTCTCCAGCTACTTTCAAGGCAGTGCCTAATGCTTCAAATCCAGCATCTCTTACTTCAGGAGCAGAATCATTGATATGCTGCAGAGAAAGACAATTTATGTCATGTGACTTGTGGCTCATAGCTAAACATCTTCTAAATAAATCCCCTCCCCTTATTTAAAATCTAAATCTACTACAGAATAATCATTACCATTCCACTGCAGAAAGAAAAACGTTGTTTTTCACTTCTGTTTTCCTATGTACTGACCAAGTCTATTTTTTCTCAGATACAGCCATTTTCTCATCTTTGTTTTTTTTCCACAAGAAGAGGTTGAACATTAATGCTTTAAACATCATGAAAGTTCATAAAGAGTTCAAAGTTCTGCAGTCTTGTTCAAATCTCCATTTTCTAAGGCAGGGATATTGCCCACAACAAGGAAAGGGGTATTTTGCAATAAGAAAAAAGTATACATCATTATCATTTACACTTGTAAGTGCTCTAGTGTCACTGCCATGTATGAATCAATGACGGTTGTCCTTTTATTCATAGTAAATGGTAGCATTTCAACAAAAACTTGTTAGGGATGTGCGCAAGAAGCAAGTGGTAGTGTCTATGAGTTAAATAGCTGTAAATCACATTCTTTATCTATTACAAACTTAGTGAGTCTACAGCTTCAAAAAAGCTAAGAAAAAGGAAACTAAATTGTTCCCCTGACTGACAGTCACCTTCAAGTCTGACATCAATCAAAACTGACTCTGAGGACTACATAATACACAAAAACTCTTTGGTCCCTGCACTACCTTCAGGTCTTTCTCCCCACACAATCCAAGGTTTCACAACAACAGTGCTCAAGTCAATACCAGAGAAGTACCAACTCCTTCTGCTTTACCTTGAGAAGTGCAGCACAAAAAGGTTTTAGCAGACTTTTTGGCAGAGTAGAAGGTGTGCAGTGTCGGAAGCTTCTTGCAATGAAAAGGGATGTTTGTTGCTTAATTGTTGGGTTTTTGTTGTCCATGACTGCCAAAATATCTTCACTTATGTTCTGCAACGTGGTCTACAGTGTTGAATTAAAAAGTCATTATTACAGTAAAGAGAAAAGCAAATCAAAATTAGAGACCTAAATTCAAATTCTCAGACAATGGGGAAATTTTCACTCCTACTTACTGTAAGAAAGATTGCATCAATGGCCTCCTGCAGTGCCTGCACTACCTGGGGCTTCTTCTCTTTGAATTTCTCCAGGATTGTTGGAACGACCTACGGAAAAGGGAACAAAAATGTCAACCCCCTCTCCATTAATATAACTGGAAAGCCCGATAGTCTGTGCCCTGGTACTTTGCAGAGAAGCCAGTAGTTCAGACATCCCCATCATACCCCTCCAGAAGTACACAACAGCAGTCTGAACTAGTTTATTCTTGCTGTTCTCCAATGTTAAACTCATTCCAGTCGCTCTATTAACAAATACAGATTTTTGAACAATTTTATAACAAACGGCAGACATACAAGTTCACATAATTACAGATCAACGCTCTGGAATACAGAGCAATAGAATGGAAATAAACTATTTCACAACATAAAGGGTGCTATGCTCTTGTATTCTAAGAATCCAAGAAGGCATTTAACCTGTCCCCTCTTTCCCAGCTTTCTGACAGCACTAAGCGTGGCTCATTAAGAAGTCCTCATCTGATCCACAGCTGACAGGATCATGATTCTAAACCATTTGGAATCCTCTCTGCAGCAATATTTTTCAGATCACCTTGAAAAAGCACATCTGACAGTAAACTATGCCATACTGGAATCTGACAGCAATTTCTACCTAGTCTAGGTGCTCAGTCATTGCTGAAAAAACAAATAAATAAAATATTCAAGGGGAAAAAAACCCCAAAAAACTACACTGCAGACTTTTCTCATGTGCCAGTAATATGAACAGGTCCATTTTAGTATGGTCTCTGTAACAGTAAGTACGTCTGTCAGTGAGCCAGAAACATGCAGATCTTAAATGTGGAAAGCAGGCTATTTTCAAGATTTTCATAAACATAACAGTTCATAGTTTGGAAGCAGTCAGATGCTTTACCGAAGTTATAAACTCTTGCATAACACAAAATAGATTTGCTTTCTACTCAGAAGCTGACTATGGGATCTCAACCCCTCGTGATACACTGTGACCTAGGCTCAGGTGGCATCCTTTTTTGGGCTGCAGCCTTCAAATTCCCAGTGCACAGACTTCAACACTCAAAAAATCTTCAGATAATAAAGATGGCACCACAAAGACCATCATGCATGCTACTGCAGGTGCTAGACGCCCTCATATCCTACAGAGAACAAAGTCATAGAGAGGAGATATTTAAAATCATTAAGCCTCTGTTTTAGAAAATGCTGACAGGCAAAATGAGTATTTTTTAACATGGAAGTTAGAAGACAAAGCCCCTGCAAGAGGGAAGGAAGAAAAATAAGTCCAGGGGTACAAATGCAGCCAGAGGTGAAGCTGGCACACACATACTCAATTATATGAGTAGTATGGTTCTATGCATGATTTCAGTACTCTCGTTAGAACACAGATTGAAAACTAACTTTGCAGTCCAATATTTAACTAATAGAGTTTATAATCCTACAATTCTAGCAACAATTCTGTTTCATAACACTTCAATGCCCACTCTCAGGAGAAGTCTACATCTTCCTCACAAGTAAATAAATCCAGCAAACAAATCAAGTGAACTGCTAAAATGAGTACTGAGATTATGCAATTCGGAGCTGCCATTACAGTACCGAATAAATCATCTTCTCAATGCCATTAGCTTGGCAACCACAGAGCTGCACCCTTATTCTAGAAGCTTGGCTTTTTCAACACTAACTCTGTAGCTATAAGGGTTAGTCTTCAGAAATTAACTATAAAACAGATGCCAAGAATGAATTTTATAACCACAGACAGCTTTCAGAATGAAAGTGACTGTCCAAACTGTTGTTCAGAGTTCAGGAGACTTGAATGTTTCTGAAGCAGTGAGATTCAGCAACTTCCCAATTCAGAGACAACACTACCGGCAGCCAGGTACATCAGCTCTCTCTAATCCATTACTCTTGCTTATCACATGAAAAATTTGATTGAGCAGCTTAAAGAACACAGTGACACAGACTTGAAAAATGAGTGAGCACTGCAACTTATTAAAAGCTCTCTTTGTTTCCACATACTGGCTAAGCTTCCCTGTATTCCCTGATATTAGCTATTGGTAAGAGAAGAGCAGCAAAGGAGAGAACAAACAGCACTGGATCACTAGAACATTTTGGTACCAAAAATCTCAGAATTTTTTGCTATTTAAAGCAGACAAAAACCCCCACAAAACCCAGGCAACAAAGACAGACCACCCACCACCTACCATCCCCCAACATTCAAAAAACCCAACCAACATAAAACATACACCATGGAGATGCTAAGTAGAACTCTGATTTAGAAGCTGTTTTTTCCACTGTGGCCTACAAATGCATTCCTGTGGGGGTATCTCTAGGATGAGGTAATGTAAATAAAGTTCATTTCATGGCAGACCAATTCAATTTTCTTAGTACAGAAGACCTGTACTGCAACAGAAAGTTTCATGTTGCTGAATATGAATGAAGAAGGTCCTTTCAAACTTAAGCGGCAAAGACCTAGGCAAGTACTTCAGTGCTTACTCTTTTAAGGGCTAGGTAAGCATTTCTAATTGTACAAAGAATACCTTTGATAAATACCAAGGCTTGACAGGGAAAAGGGAAAAAAGGTGTCCAGCATCAATAAAATCAGGAAGAAAGTACATACTCTTACTTACATGCCCTGCATACTGTCCAAATTTCTTTCGGAGGCCTGTAGCTAGTCCAGCAAGGCATTTGGCAGCCAAAGCAACTAACATAACATTTGTATCCTTTCCAACAACCTGAAGAGAAAATCCAAGTTTCAGAGACATGGAAGAATTTCTTACAATGGTCAGTGGGCCACAGATTGGGTTATTACCACAACTGTTCCAGCTGGTAATTTTCTACTCATGAGTATTATATCAACCGTAACTTTAAAACTATCATACAAATAAATTTAAAAAAACATTAAACTGTATGTGAAGTCTGGGTTTTATTTATTACCTTTTTGAGAGCTTTCACCAAGTCTGCATAGTCTCCTGATTCCAGCTTGGGATTTTTCACTAGCAGTTCAACAGCCTCTAGAGCTTCTTTCCTTTCCTGCCACTTTTTTGCTTCCTGCAGAGCAAATAATTAACATTAATATATAAATATAAACAGTTCTACAGAAGCATACTTGCCACGAACCTTAAATTAAAAACCTTTATTCCATCCTGAGAAAACCAAGGTCTCCCTACAGTTCAACATCAGTAATTGCAATGAAATATGAAATACAGTCCTTTCCCAGGACATACCTCAGTCCCTTAAAATTACAGCAAGAATGCTGCTAAATCCAACTTTAAGACTTGTTTATGATAGTCCATATGTTATTAACACTAGTTTGTTATTATCCATGCAGCACAAAAGGACACATTGCAGAATGCTCGTAAATCTTAAGACTCATCAGCTATACAAAGAATTAACAAGTAGTATTTAAGTTTATGCTTACTATTTTCTCATAGAAGTCTTTGGGAAGCTTGGAAAGAATTTCTACAGCTTCAAGCAACTCATATGCATCTACTTGTGGTACCACCTCTTCCTCATCATCATCTCCTGCAACCAGGAGAGAGAAATATATAAGCAGAGTGACACAAAATTTTGACTAGAGCACCACCTAAGGCTCATTGTTTAGAAGGTGCTATCAGCAGTTGTGATTTTGCTATTTCAAAAGACATTTCTGCCATTTATATTTATATTCTGACATTTTACATTTGTTGAAACAGTTTGCATTTTCTTCTTGTGTAGTGCACTCCACGTCTTGCACCAGCTTGAGTAAAAGCTCCTTTACAATTTAATGCTTCCTTCACAAACTATATACAAGTAATATACTTGCCAATGGAGTTGAGAGATTAAATAGTTTACCTCCATCTGCATCTCCTCCAAGTCCCTGCTGCTGCTCAAATTTTGCTTTCAGCTCCTGTTGGGAACGCAAGAACCTGGTCTGCTTAGGAGCAGCTGATGACACTTTGATCCATTCTTCTTCCAGTTCTTTTAGCTGCCAAAAGGGAAAAGAATCATCGTATCAGAGACATTATGCACATACTCCAAGACAAGCAACCCATTACAGCTTTCCCATTTCAAAGCCAAGACAGCACTACCTTTCAAGTTCTTTTTTCTGCCACTAAAGGAGTGACTTCACATTCACTGTTCAGATGTCTTTGACTAAGTATATCCATGGAACAGAATATTATTGCAAAGTATTTAATATAAGAACAAACTGTAGAACAGTCAGAATGGTGTGGCCCCTCTGTAGACACTTTGAAATAAAAATTGCTGAGCATGAAGGAAGCTTTCCTTCACAGCCATGCTATTATTACACACTAAAACTAAGATGAAACAAACACGCTGAGCTACATTTGTTGAAACAGTTTGGTTTTTTTTAACCATGCCCTTTTAAAACAAGCTACTGCTTTCCACCTGAACACAATTAACTCAAGGGGTAGGAGGAAAGGATGGATGATTTATGAAGTTTAAAAATTATGAAATATTGTATCTATCTATCCTGAGCATCATCAGAACAAGTATGAAGGGATGCGCAGAGGAAAAAACTTCAGGGAGAAAGAAAACTGAGACTGAAGATGATTGACTTGGAGATTTTCAGCACAAGGGTCTTTTATAAGGGCAACCATTCTACTACATTCTACTGCTCAATCTCCATCCTCAGTTTCAATACGACACTTCACCCCACAACTTCATGTATGTTCAGAGCAACTAAATACTGTTATGATTTCCTTACAAATGACAAAGGGTGACCAACATTTTGGGTAAAGTCAAATGGAGATGAAAAATTACATTCCAGTTTTGGCTTTAAGAATGCCCAACACCACAGAACCAGAGAAGATGAGCATCAAAGTGTTTTATCAAATGTTTGGATACAGAAATACTTCCTGCCTACCTGAACAGAATTTATGTTCTGCAATGGAGGTCTCAAAGCATCCCTTATCCAACGGTAGATCTCCACAGCAAGGAGCTTGGCTTCGTCTCGAACAGCCTTTTCCCGAGATTCAAAAAGTTTTGGCAATACTTTGATGATTGGCTTCAGTGAGATTATCTTTGAACCAAATTCACTGAAAGTTAAACACAGAATAGCACCAGTGTCCAGGAACCAGGGAGCTATCCACAAATAACAACTCATTTTTTTTAAATACCCTCTATAAAAGTCTTCCGGTGCACATTTAGTGATTTTGTCATTTACTCAAACCATTACGATAGGTATTATTTTGAGATGCTACTGTAAAATTTAAACAATATATGCCCTATCAAAATTAACCTCCACACCCAGCTTGGAATTACAAAATCAGGCCTCTCAAATTACTTCAAAGCACTTAATCCAATCCAGTGCTTAAATCAGCTCCCTTGCCAGGGGCGAAAAAAGACAAGAGAAGAAAGAAAGAAGTTGTCCTTAGAACAAAATTTGTATGACCTACTTTTTTTTTTTTTTAATCAGAATAGAATCTCCTTTGTCTATCCTTGGAAGCAAACTGCAGTAAAAGCATTAGTCACTTTTCCACTTGTTGGACCAGATAATTACAGTGAGCTTGGGTCATCTTCACAGAAAACATATGTGTCGAAATATGTGCCACTGAAAGAACACATAAAAAAAGTTTCCCCAGCCAATCACCCTTCCTTGATAGAAGACTCTACACACTCTTGCACCTAATACACAAAACCTCCTGTTTCAATCACTGACGAAAGAGAACACAAGAACTTTCTTTTCAAACTCAAGAGTAAACTGCTGTAGTTATTAAGGCATCATATATAAATCACCTCAAAAGCAGTAAATTTTTTTGATTCAGAAACATTTCTTCTTCTTAATTCTGAATTAACCCTTCCACCAGTCATATTTTTCTAATGGTTCCCTCCAATTCAAGTTCCACACAAAAAAGCTAGCAAAAAAGGCTGCTCAAGAACTAAATTCTACATGTCTCACTTTCTAGAAATTCCAGTGCACATAATTTTATTTCTACACCAACTTTAAAAAATAATAAGTATAAAAGCCTTCAAAAGAGGTCTTGGAAGTAAAACAATTTAAATATGTGAACAAATGAGTTGCCCAATAATTCAATTTTTCTATCATGACTCAAAAAGAGAGCATATTGGGAAAAGTGCCTATGCAAACTTACTCGTATCTAACTCATATAATCTAAATTATACAACAAGAAAGAACAGAAACCTTAGCACAAGATAGAAAATATCAGAAATTAAACTAGTTATGGATTCTACCCGCCTGGGTAGAACATAGACAAATTCTGTTATCAATGCAGAAAGCCTGCCAAAGCATAAGAAGAATTTAAGTAGCAACACAGCTCAGAAGCAGAAGATGGAGTTTAAGCCAAGAGGGCTGCATGAGAGTATTTGATCTTAACATCACAAAGATAATAAAATACTGCATGTAAGAAAAAAACCAGATGTGGCACATTTTACAGAAGTAGTTAGTTGAAAGATACTGAGGAAGGTTATACAGGTTTCTAATTACACTGCACTGTTAAAAGGACATTTAACTAGATAAGCAATTTAAAATAGCTAAAATATATTCTTAAATATAGGACAGTAGTTTCACTTAGCAGAGGCATAGGTAATGTGTTAAGCCCAAAACTTTATTTTGACATTACCAAAGCCTGAAACGATTAGTTTAACAGGGATCATCTCTATGTATGCCTCAGCAAGTTCTCTAAAAGATATATAGCATAAGGCACTCTCCACATACATTATACAGTTTTCACAAGAGCTACTTTACTCAAAAAGAAGTGTTCTGTCCATTAATTCCAAAATTATCTGTTTCCTTTAAAAAAACCCCTAATGGTCAGTAAATTATATATACATCAAGTACAAGAATTTCATAAAGCCCCGGTATTTTTCACTCAAAGGCAGCAAACAAACTTGATGTGGAACCAAAAAATAATCTAATACTGAAGCCCACTACATCATCTTAAATTGGATTTGATTTTTAGGGAACACTAGCATCTCTCCTTTTCAATAAAGGAATTATTATATGGACAATAGGAGCTTACTGTGCAATGAGCTTGGTTTTTTTTTTCTTTCTTCTGAAAACACACACTGTGTACCCAATTAAACATGCTCACATCAGTGAGGAAAACAGTGGTTTAAAAAAACCTGAAAAACCAAACTACGTTTTAGCTTTCACATCAGTGAGTTTATTACAGATATTCAGAAGAGAAGCTTCACAGTCTGGAACAAGACTAATCTTGCCCTTCTTTCAGAGGCCGGGAAAATGGAAGTTTGGTAAACAGTTACCATGAATGACAGAGATCCAGATGAGGTTTGTACAACATAGACAACCCTCATATCTAACAAATCCCATGATGTTGTCAACTGTTGCTGTCAAAAAACACCAGTTCAGGAAAGATACGTTCTACTCAGCAATAACAAGGGCCCGCTAAAGACTTGAGCAATAAAATTTGACTCCACACATTGCTGGGTGGGGAAAAAGCAGAGAAGAAAACCACCAAAAACACCACGAACTAAAAGCTTACCTTAGTGCTTTCCTCAGTGTCTCTATACATGCTACTATGATTTTTGGGTTTTTGTTGTCCAGACCCTTTAATAATTCTTCTTGTATTGCCTCTCCTTTCTCAATTTCTATATACATTAGACATATATCTT
Source organism: Melanocharis versteri (assembly GCA_013397845.1). Taxonomy (NCBI): domain Eukaryota; kingdom Metazoa; phylum Chordata; class Aves; order Passeriformes; family Melanocharitidae; genus Melanocharis; species Melanocharis versteri. The sequence goes on from VZTG01004651.1 coordinate 392,572, forward strand.
CACCCAGCTCTTTTGCTCTGGCCTTCGGCTGATTGAACACTTTATTTACAACTCCAGATGCTACTTCTCCTGTTGTCCTGAAAGATGAGGGAGTATTACTTTTGGAACATTTATGTGAATTAAGTGTTCTACATCACTACCCACAGAAAAAAACCACACACAACACCAACACCAGATTAAAACCCAACAAGTCTTCACATAAAAGGGACTACATCCTAAAATAACCTTGAAGGAAATCACCTTTTGTAAGAGATTACTTTAACATCCAGTTTAATTAAAAGAATACAGATCATAGCTAACATGATTACCAGACTATACCAGTGGATAGTAGACATTCTGAAGAGTGTATTAACATTCTCTAGCTGAGGTTCACAAATAAATGCCATGTCCTGGAATTGTACATGTTGCAATATGTTAACTGTATCAGTACATAATCCCAGCACAGTATTTCACATGTATTTCCAAGCTTCAGATAAACTAAATCATGTACATCCCTTTTAAATCAAGGAGTGTGCAAGGTTGTTAGGTTTTTAAACAAAGCTTTGGGTTTGTTTATTTGTTTTTAAGTAAGACTTTTATTCATTTCATCAAGTCACAAAGTCAGTGGAGCAAAGCATTAATCTAGCCTGTTATGTGCTTTTATTTCACCCTCAAGAGTATCGCTTATTTCATGAGCTAGACAACAGAGAAGTACTAAAACACATCCAGTGAAGAAATCGGCAGGTATGAAGATTTATATTGATTATGATGGATGCAACATCACATAAACATAACTACATTTTATTTCATGTATGAATTACACAAATATCCCCCTGAAAAAAAGGCTCCCTCATGTACAGGTGAGACTGTTTCAATCTAACAAGAGCAGAGATTCCAGTTCACAGCACTTACATCACCACATTACTGATTCACTTTCTTCACCATTTCGGAAATTTTTACTAGTGCCTTCAATAGTTTTTTAGAACACTGCAAGCAATTTGTGACAAATTAATGTGCATATGGAGGCCATCCACAAGGAAAGCCTGCCATTTGGCAAGTTCTCTGGATTAAAAGGCAAGTTCTGCTCTTAATAATAGAGATCAGAATTGTTAGTGGCCACTGCACAGTTTACATGCAGCTGCAGCCTTTCTCAGAGAGGCACATTAAACTGTCCTAACAACCTAAGAGCAGCAAGAAAAGGCTACTTACTTCCCAGCTACATGTGCATTTTCAACATAAGCAAGCGCTGCTTCCAGTCCTTTCAGCTGAGCCACTGCATTGGAGTCGGTCACAAATTTCTTTATCAATCCAAGATACTTGGACCATTCAGGACTCTTTTCATCATCTATCTTCTGGAAGAGCTTAAGGGCTTCTTCATAACCGTTTAATCTGGCTTTCCATAGCTGGAAGCAGAAATGGGACATTTAAACATTGTGCTTGTACAACCTTAACTCACCAATCTCACAAAGCTCTTCAATCATATTTGAAAGTATGCTCAGCAAGCTGGCACCTGCAGATTTCTCTTCAATGTCTATATGAATAACACGCAACAGGACAAAACACTTGTTTTTCTTCTGCCAAGAATGATCTGGATAGAGAGATGCCAGTCTTTCCCACTGCTCTTCATAAGTTCTAGCAACCACCAATGAGGAGGTGGGAGCCCAACAATAGTTGCAGGTACAGATGAGTAATTTCTCCACGTGAATGAGTGTACTGATCTCTCGGCGCACAAGCTTGCGCCATATAACGCTACTAAAATCTGCTCAATAAAGGTTATTCAGCCTCTAGGTTGGAGAAAGCTGATGCAGTTTCAGATCTGTTAATACTCACACTGTGCAGCTGTCAAGATTACCCAATTATGGTGTATTTAGATACAGAAGCACTACAAAATCACCACAAGCAGAGATACACAGCAAGCCAAATCCAAGATTGCCTACCTTGTGCTCACATTTCTGATCAATGGGCAGTTTCATCCACTCACTGTCGTCCCCCATTGTAAATCAGGCTCTCTCTATAACTACAGTAATTTCTGTGGAGATAAGGACAAGTCAGAAAATAGAAAAATACATACTGGGTGTATACATACTTATACTTAAAAATACAAAAACACACAACCTCCCTCCCCCCAAACAAACAAACCCCCCCCCAGTTCTGTAGCAAATCTCATTGCTAATATGCAATGTAAGGTTGTATATATTTAGATACACACTTTGAAGACCAGATCACTATTTTTTTAGCCCTAGAAAATTACCAGAAGACATTAAATATTAGAGAGCAGTGCAATTTCTAGTATTTCTGACACTACAAGTCTCAATCAGTGAAAGTTTTAGTAAGCTGAAAAGGCATGTGGAATATAACCTCACCTAAGCTTGAGGAACAATGTACTACAGCTAAGGCACTAAACCAAAATGAGCTCCCATCAACACTAAAAACTGACTCTTACTGACACGTGCTTTTAGCAACAGGTGCCATGAATCAGTGCCAAAAAATAATCAGATGAGAGTGTAAGGACAGTCATTTTAACAACTTTACAGACAGCACAACTGAAATGAACAGTTACCTAGAAGAACAAAACCTGTTTTTGCCCTAATTCTAATGTAGCCAGCGTCAGCAACTGTCAACAAGAGATCGATTTCTTGCCACGTGAAGGGCTCAAATCCTTACTCATTCAAGTTTTAGTGGTTTCCCTCTTCCCCTTTTCCTTTAGATTAAAATAAGAACACTGACTATTAGGGTATGACAGATGAGATCTCAGGCTCAATGCCCATCTCAGGCTTATTGTACAACCAACCTGACTGCTTAGAAAATAATGAGAAGACATGTCTGATGCAGAGAGATCAGCAAAATGAAAATAGCTGCAGCAGTAAAAAGGGCTCCCAGCGTTATTTATAAGCACAAAATCAAGCCAGACAGGGAGTAACACATTTCAACACACCAGTCTGAATTCACAGACCAAGCCCAAAACCCTATAACCCGGCCATACACAACAATTTATCACTACAGGCATGTAAGTACACAACACTAGCAGAATGCTCCTAACAAAAATTCAGCCTATACCAGCAAAGCTGTATACTTTAGCCTATAAAGTATTTCACCTAATACCCAGAGGTTCTGTGGAGAAAATTAATCCCTTGAATTAGGGGTGTATTTTCACTCACATAAATTAATATAAGCAAGTTCTTCAAAGCCTTCTGTCGGCCATACAACACTAACACATACAGCTCACTCAATAGCAAAATTGGGCTAGCAACAGCATACAGTAAAAACAATCTTTTTTATTCCTTCCTGGGTTGGTTAGAAGATACTTTTTAAAAATAACAACCCAACCTCCCAATAATTAAAAACGAAAAACCGTAAGAAACACAAAGAACTCCAAAACCCCTACCTGTCACCAACACACACAGCCTTGCAGCAAATTACACTAAGCTTGCCTTAAATATTTACAAGTTCCTATGGATGTTAATACTTTTCTTACTATAATTGCATAAACTATTAATTTGCCCAATGGCAGTAAAACAAGAGTCAATGTCAGAACACAAGTTGACTACATATATAAACAAATGTATCCAAGCGTTATTATGGTTTGTCCTTCTCATTTCCTTTCTCATCAAAACAAACAACAATACGGCTACTTTTTCTTGACATCAGCACAGTGGCACCAAGTGTGCTTCTAAAGAAAAAAAAATTTTTTGGGAGAGTCAAAGAACTGTAAACCACTGAGAATGAAAGGATCTGCTCATTATGTAAGAAGCAAAGTACTCAGAAGTGAGGCTACCTAAAATCCATTCCACTGAACTGTTAATTCTGTTTCACTATCTGTTTTAATGTTCAACTTACTAAAAAACAACAACCAAAAAAACCTAGTCACAGCATTCCTCCCTGTCAGGAACTGACCAGAAAAAAGGTACTCCAAATTAAAATTTACGATGAGAATAGAACTCAAAGGCCATACCAACCCCAGACAATCACAGGAGGTCAAAAGGGCAAGTAAGTTACTGCATGCAAACCCCATCAGCCTTTTGCAATGGATCTGCTTTCATCTGTTTAAACTCCTGCTCATGTTTTCTCTGCCCCAACCTCTCATTTGTTCTCTTATCCTTCCTTCAGCCTACTGAGAGAGTTCAAAATTAGATAGAAATCAACAGACTCCTGATTCAAACTCAATGCATTTTACCTATCAAAAAAACCAAACAAAAAAATCCAAACCCACCAAAAACCAAACACTCACACCAAAACGACACAAAAAGCACCAACGCACACCCAAAAACAAGATGCTCATGGCAAACACAGAGGTAGAGGTAAAATATATCTAACTCTATGAAGGTGATGACTTCTCCCCAAAAGCAAAAAAAAGACTGAATTCACATGAAAAGCTTTACAAACAGCCCACCTAGCAATGAATGCAGGAATGCCCTAGAGTGAATACGGTTTCCAGCAGTAAAATTCCCCATCACTCAAGATAGCTCTGCAGCCAAGTGCCATCAGCAAAGATAGCTTTGCCAGTATAAACTGAGCTTGCATTAGGAATATCTTCATTTGAATGCACCAGTATAGAAATAATGGAGTACTTCCTCAGTGTGGATGCAGACAACATAAACAGATGCAGTGGTCTCTTCCCAAAGTCACATACACCTTTGCCAAGTACAAGCAGAGTGAACTTCATAGAAAATTAGCTAGTTCTGATTCTTAATCAGAAACTTGAAACTAATTCAAGCTATTGCCTCTTTACCTTTTTTTTTTGAAGAACACGTGAGGAACCAATACAAGAACAGTAGTTATTCCCAACAAAAATAAAAAGGGGAAGAAAGCACTGACACAACTGCCAGCATCAGAAACACCAGGATAAAATTTTGGCACCTGTACTAGACATCTACACTCTGGTTTTTTTTAGAAAACTGACAAACACATGAACTTCCTACTTCAACAAAAAAACCCATTTATTTCTATCCAGAGATCTGTTCTGCCAAGGAAAGAAGTCTTATTGTAGGACAGTCCTCAATCAAGTACTACAAACCTCAATTCAGTTCAAACCTTAAAGTCAATAGCAACTCTATTAAAAAGGCTTGTCCATTACAAGACTGATACTGATTTACAATTATTTTTACCCTTACACATATACAACAGTTCACTGCCACAAAGTACAACCTCTTGCTTGTACACTAGCCATACACTACAGAATCTAGAATTTCCCTTCCCACATCACAATGTACTTAACTTGGGGGGATCACACATGATAAGAGAGACATAGGGAGGGGAGTTGAATGACCATAAACAGTGTTTCACCTATTTTTTCAGTCTGGTCAACTCAGTTCCCCTACTGTTTTTAGTCATTAACATCTACAATCAATACTTCAATTACAAAATGGGTTAAGTTGCCTTCTGCATTGAATCTGGCATCTAAAAATAGTGATAAAATTATACTCCCCCCAGTAATTTACAAATCCCTTTAGAACAGACAATTTCTCAGAAAGTATTCCACGGTCACAGAGGAAAAGCTCCTTCTTAAACATCCAGTCTTTCTAGCTTCATCACTGCTCACATCTGTCTTTATGCCAAGATTTTGTACTGTCTACATCTTGCATTAACCAGAATAAAAGATGGTTGTTTCTCCTTTCAGTTAAGTCACTGGGTTCTGTAGGATCATAGAGTATCCCACATTTGACAAAAAGGTTTTTCTTAAAAGCTTCTTTGCAAAGACATGTAAACCTCAAGTCATTACTTCTCAACATCCAAATACCAAGTGGCCTCATTATACAATAACACAGCTAAATTCTTTTATTACTAGTGAATTTGCAGCAATGAAGTGTTTGACCTACATAGATTTTTTTTTTTGTTGCCACAACTTGGAACAAACAGAATTAAGTCTTTCAGTAACACCATTCATGTTGGTAAAATCTACAAAACAAGACCTCTGAAGCAACTGAGCTCCCATAGTAAGTTCTGTGAGAGACATTAGTCATAAAAGTGGTCAATGCAACATTTCCAAAAGCAAGTCAGCCGAGAAATCTGTAGTGGAGATGAATAACAAATCTTTCCTGACAGTTCTTGGCAGGGCAAGTTTATATTATGGAACAGTGAGAAAATGAAGACCATCAAGAAAAGAACAAGATCTTTTGAAGGGAGATCACGCAAAATGCGGCAAGATGGGAAAGCATTTACAAGGCAGCACAAATGCAAGAATTTAGAATGTAAAAGCGAGAATTCCCAAATGAATATAAGTAAGTTTGAGAAACAAATGCATCAACACATTAAAAGATTGTGGGAAAGTATCAAAACATCAAAGTTTGGATTAACTGTGCACTGCTCTGAACAGCTCCTACTCAACTTCTAAATAAATGCTTTTCCTGCTACAATTTTGAGAGCTGAACTGCATTAACATTACAGCTTACAGTATGGGGTACTGCTAAGGAAAAGTCTTTACATCATTAACATTGTGAAATGTGATTTCTTTTGAAGCATACATTCATCACCTATCACTGTATTTTATTGTGAAGTGTCAGCTTCCAGACCATTTTCTACAGAAGATGTACAATGACAAATTAGGAAGCCATTTTATGCTAAACAAAACCAGCTGTTTATTGATACTGATTGTCTACTTCTCCCTACTCACTTTCACCTATTGAATATTACTGTTTCACAAGAACATCATCAAATATTTTCATATTCTGAAAGATTCTCAAAAATATTACTCAAAAACAAGTTCTGAGAAATCAAGACAGGTACTTTTAAAAGAAAAACCAGGTTGAAATGTTCCTATACAGCAGGGCACAAATTTGGAGGGTATATAGTTGGATGTCACATTTCAGATAAAACTATACTTCTTGGCAGACAGATCTCTGTTAGTGCAGCCACAGTTCTCCTAGCAGTAAGAATTTTTATTTGTTTGTTTGTTTATTTGTTTAATGGCAGTTTTGGGTCACATTCGCTCTTCGGCTCTGAAATGACGAAGTTTCACTTTCTTAGAAGTTTAGCCCAACATGGTTTTTTTTGTATCTGCCAGCCAAACCCTCCTATTAGACACAACATAAAGTAGCTCAGAAAAAAGGTTGAAGACTCAAGCAATAATAACACAGTAGGCAATAAAAATTTTATAGAATTTTAAAGCCTGGCATTTTCAACTGATAGATGAATAATAAGTTGCAAGATACACAGACTCTTGAGGAAAAACTAGCAAGACCTCGGAATAACGAAAAGAAAAAGGAGAAATGCATGTTTAAGAGAAGCTACTGCCTCAGCAGCAATGAAATGGCATTCAAGAACAAACAGCGTTTAATTCTCTCTTGCCTGCTCTAACTTGTATGTCCTAACTCAGCTCAGTGAAATTTTAATAGCACAAATGACAAGTTATTGGTAAGATATATAAAGACTTAATTTCTCTGGAAAAATACGTTCTAAGACATGGCCTCTGAAAGAAACCAGGGCCCTTCTTTTCCACGCATCTGAAAGTGAGAGACAACGCAAAATAAACTGACCTTCTATTACAGCTAAGACCAAAAGCAATTTGTAACTGCATGGGTAAGCCTGGAGTGAAGCCAGTCTCACGGAGCCGAGAAGGGCAAAAGGGAAAAGGGCAACCCACGGGCAAGTGCACAGGCATGCACTGACATAATTCTAAAGGTGGACAGTCGGAGTGAAAGATGTAAGTGGGACTGTGCTTATAAGCTGCAAAGTCCCCCATCCCTCAAGAGGTTTTACAAAGCTCAGGCATGAAAAGGCTCATGTGATGTTCTTTAAAAGGACGGCCTGAACTGCTGATGAAGGAAAGCTCCCGCGGAGACATCACTAGCTCCCTCCTTGTCCAAGGGAAGCTCCCTCCAGCACGGCTTCCCTCTGCAACTAGCGGCGTCCCCGCCATCCCCAGCAGCTTCCAGAAGAGCACCCCCTCCGCTTCTGCCCGGAGCCCCAGATGCGTCCCCGCAGCCCGGCGACGTTTCCCGTTCCGCGGGTGTCTGGCCGCAGGCCGCGGCCGGGCACGGCGAGCAGGCCGCCCGCCCGGCATTGTCTCTGCCCGCCGCCNCCGGCCCTGCCGGCGGCTGCGGTGCCGCCTCTCGGCAAGGAAGGGGCCGCCGGGCCGGCGATCAGTGACCAGCTTGGCCCGCCAGGCCTGCTGTCCGCATGAGTCATACCCCGAACGCCCATACCCGTCAGAACAATTACTACTCTAGCAGAGGGAGCTGCGGTCATACCCGAGCACGCAGCAGACATTATCCCAGGCCACCAATCATCCAGCAATCCCTAACTGAAGGAGGGAGCGGTTCTGAAACCCGACAGGAGGAACAAGGCCAGCCGTGGGGAAGGAGAAACAGTGCCTTCCAAAGGAGGTACGAACGAAGAGCCTGGCACCATACCATCCCCGCATCTCATGCTGCTGCGAGATGTGTAATGACAGCACTCTGGTGGAGCTGATTCATCAGCAATCTCTCTAGCCCATCGTCTGACATTTTGAGATGCCTTTTCTATAGTGATAATAGCAACTGAAGAAGCTGGTATGGTGGAAACTGGGTATCACCAGCTTCCTCCTCAGAAGAGAATCAAGCCATGTGATGCAAGGCTGTATTTCTCCAGCCATCTTTTTAGCTAGCTGAAGACAGAAGCCTCTTCCAGGCACTGCCGGCACCAGCCATGCTCCGCACTGAATAATTTTCCAAGTTACTTTTCCTACCACCTCACTCTACCCCCTTCAACAGGAAAGCACGAACATGCACAGCAGCTTCAGCTTTTCAACATCTGACAGTTGCAGCAATCGAGCTGTCATAGACAACCCCAGACAATGTACAAGCGCTCAGGTCAAGAGACTCTTTATTCAAACAAGCCAGAGCAACACTGCCCGGTGCAAGGTAATGTTTAGCTTAAACAAAAGAGTACACAAGGCTTTCTGATGTCACTTCAGAACTCCACCCATATAACATAAACCACTGGGAACAGTCTACAACAAAGCATCAGACACAACAGCAACACCATATTAGTCTTGGATCAACCACTCTGCTACAGATGCAAATGGCTTTAATGCCGTCCTACTCTAGCAGAGACTTAAACCATTTACATTAAACAGTTTACAAACAAATTAGCAATACAAGTTTATACATTTCTTTCATAAACCATATCAGGACAGCTGCTGGTAGTGTGGAACAGAGAGATAAGAACAGGGAAAAAGGGAACCAGATGAACACTGACCGTGATTTTGAAAACCTTAATTAGAAGGGTTGCAAGCATTTACATCTCTCAAGTGTCCTTCCAGTCATACATCCTACACAACAAAATCCTCCAAATTAGATAATTAAGATAGTTATCTCTACTCCCCAAAACATTCAGAGCAGTTTCGAACTGTATGTGCTGTTCAAGATGTGCATAAGTGGTGTATAAGAAGGGGCAAACAGAAGTGCTGCATTTGCAGATGACAACCGGGTAGCAAAAAAATAAAAATATATAGAAAAGGATTGACTGAAGGAGTGTACAACATGCTAAGGGCTTCTCAGCTGTAAATTTATCACCAAACACACAGAGTGAAACAATTTATAACATTACACTGAAATTCAGGTTTTCTGCGCTGTTAAATAGAAACAAGATCTTCCCATTTTAGCAGACACTGGTATGAGAGCACAGCCCCAGTGTGGCAGACCATGTTTTCAGAAGCAGAGGCCCAGCTTACATAACTGGCCCATACAAGGGGAAGGACAAGAGCCAGCATAAAAGTTAAGTCTGACAAAATACAAGTCCTACATGCACAAGAACCAGGAATCATGTTCCATCACCATGAATTCCCTTTTTTATATTCGAATATCCAGGGAAAAGCCTTCCATCAATACAGATCTAAAGCAGTCTGAATAACTCCCATATTTCTGAAATTCAAATTTCTTTTTGTCAAGTCATCAAGTAATTTTGCCTATAGTAGGTCCCCTAGTTAAGGTACCCAACTTTTGGGAAGCTACCAAAACAGCAAAGTTTAAAGAAAGGCCAAGCCTGAGGCAAGAAAACCAAACCAAATTCTACATTTTGCACAATCAACTGATCTCGTGTTGGACACCAAAGAGTCAAAATTATACAGGCAATTTGCACTCAATCATTCTTCCTTATGAGTTGACCCTATCTCAAAGTTTTAGTAAGAGACTTTTGTGAGTACACTTTTAGAATACTCCAATATTCGAGACTCCATGCATTCTGAAATAAGCACCTTTACAGTTTCAAACTAATAGATTGACTTAAAAGCCTACAGCAACACTTTCTTTGATACACAAGTAATACATAAGGAAGAGCTCCCATAGCTGGTACCTCAACACCCTGACAACTACTCATCTCCCTTCTCACTGCACAAGGCAACTTGAACTGCACTGCAGTTCAGCAGAAATCAAACGCTAAACACAAAATAAATTAGAAAAGAAACCCCAACCTCAGAATAATCAGATAGATGATATACAACAAACACAAATCAGTTAAAAAACTGTAGCACATATGATTTTTTTTTAAATTTTATTCTTAGAACAGAATCCACATTTGCTTAAGGTGCACAGTAGTATCATTCCTCAGCCTCTGTCATGCAAAACTTCGGGTCTCCCACTGACAGGGCGCGAAATTTAGAAGGAAAACCCTCTGTACACCAGCCTGAAAACTATCGTCTTTGGAAGAATCACAAGACTGTCTGATTCAAAAACAAAATCAAATTAAATGGGGGAAAGGTGTGTGTGCAGAAACATGGGACACACACTTCTATACAGCCCCTCTTCTCATACACTAGAGAGGATTCAATAGGAAACATCTCCTGGTGAGGGGCTCTGGCAATCTTAACACTTGCACCCAATAACAAAGCTGCAGAAATAAGAGATGAGCTCGCGCCTTTGGTTTTAAGACTACAATCACCCCACAGAACGTTTCTCATAGGACATTCTAGAGGGGGAGCCGATGCTGCACGCAGCCTCGGGGGACAGAAGGCGCCCGGTCCGCATTTGCCTTAAGGGGTGCCCGGTTCCCCCGCCGGCCCCAGGGCGCACCCTCCCGGCCGCCTCCCACGGAAGGCCCCCACCAGCAGCCCCAGGCCCACAACGGCGACAGGACGGGGGCGGCCGCAGCGGAGCCGCCGAGCCCGCGGCTCCCACCGGCCCCACCGCCCCTCGCTTGGCGGGCGGCCTGAGCGAGCTGCACCTCCACAGCGCGGCGCGGTACAGGCCGCGGCCTCTCGCCGCTACCAGCCGCAATCCTCACGCCGCCGGGCTCCGCGGG
>VZTG01004651.1:404116-484836 GCA_013397845.1 Melanocharis versteri
GGGTGCCCGGCCCTCTGCGGCCGCGGCAGCGCCTGGCGAGAGGCGCTGGTCCTGAGGCAGTCGCGTCAGGCCCCAGGAGCCTCTGGTAAAGGGCTAAGGCATCTCGGAGCTGGTTGATTCGGCTTTGGGGAACATCCTGTTACAGAAGAATGGGCCTTCTCTTTCCTATGGTCAGCGAGTTTGCAAAGCAGCAACTCAAGAAACGACTGATAGGGGATCTCATCAATCAATGCCTATCAGTATCTGAAGGGAGGGTGTCGGAGGATGGAGCCAGGCTCTTCTTGGTGGTTCCAAGCAAAAGGACAAGAGACAACAGGCAGAAACTGATGCACAGGAAGTTCCACATGAATGGGAGGAACTTCTTTACTGTGTGGGTGACCGTGCACTGGAAGATGGCCCAGAGAAGTTGTGGAGTCTCCCTCACTGGAGATCACAGGACCTGTCTGGACACAGTCCTGTGCCATGTGCTCTGGGGTGACCCTGCTTGAGCAGGGAGGTTGGTTCAGATGCCCCATTGTGTCCTTTCCACCCCCACCTATTCTGTGATCTGTTTTTGGAGCACAGTGTGTTTTCCCTCCTTTGTTTATTGAATTCAGCTTTAAAAATTGAAGGAAAAAGTTTTATAGGTAATCAGAATAGAAGACAAGGGCCAGCAGAGTGCCATGCACACAGCTGCAGTTAATCTTACACTGCCCTCTCCCCCCCATGCCATGTAAGCACCATCAGTTTTTTGAAAGTGAGGCAATTTTTTCATGAACTGACTGAAATGGCTTCTGCACTGTGCTTCAATTGTGAAATAAGCAGGAATACAGTTGTTTTAAATGTTTTAAACATTAGGTAGTTCTTTCATCAGAAAGGGACAGAATGTGTTACAAGATTGGCACCAGTACTGCAGTATCTGTTATTAGTGGATATTTCATTCATTACTCAGCCTTTTGCACTATTTAAACTCTTGGATATAAAAAAAAAAGCAACAGAAGCTTAAACAAAACCCCCTACAGAAAGGAAAACCAGCTCTTCTTCAGAGCTTTCTTTTCCACTCAGCAGAGGCTTGAGATCTCTACAGCCCTAATATATGCCAAAAAGAACAACCCCTTCTGCTGTTGCCATGTTAAAGAAGGGGAAGAAAGTGAGGCAGGGCAGAGTGAGAGGTATTATGTGTGTGAAGGAATCTGCAAAAGTGAGTGTAGATATTGGGCCCTTGATTCAAAGTCATAGGGGCACAGTGTGTGCTACAATCAGGTTTCTAAGAACCCAGTCTGTTCCTACTGATGCCAAGATGATTTTTGCTTTTTCTTTTATATACCTTTTACACAGTTCTGTGTATCCACAAGTATTAGCATGCATACTTGTAATTCTGTAAGTCTGATAACTTAGCATAGTTCTAGTGTTTGTAGGGCCAGGAGACCAAACACCCCAAAAGATGTAAAGACCAGGAGACCAAACATTCTACTATTTTGGAGAACCAAGGTCCCCTTCTAGAACATATTCTGTAAACTAGAGATTAGCCCACCCAGGCGGGGGGGGGAGGATTCCATAGATGGGGAAAAATACTGCACCATCCATCCAAGCCCCCTTATTGGGTACCCTTATTAGATATGTTAATGTGTAAGGTCTATAATTTGTATACATGATTTAAGGTGGGGAGGCATTGCGATGTGTGCCACCTTGGCGAAGTGATGCATTGATAGGATCCTATTAAAGATACCGAGGTAAACAACTCCCTAACCCCTTAACCGAGTCTGGCTTTCATTTCCTAAGAAAAGAGAAAGGCATCTCTACCTCCTTGCTCCTCGCAAATGAAGCAAAGTTGAGGTTCTGTCTGAGCAGGTTTGGGAGTTCCTCATTCAAAGGAGAGTCCAAATAACATGCATGATTCACAACCAAAAGCCAGGCAGAGTGGTTAAGAAAAGCTAAATTTATATTAAATTATCATCAACCCCTAAAATACTGAACACAGTGGTTAAATAACTCCAGAAAATCCAATGTCTCCAGTGAGTAACGTTAAAACCATTACACAGGAACACACGGAAATCACTGATGTTAGCTTGGGACAGACAGGAGGGAGGTTTGCTTTTTACATAGTAAATCAGTGCTGAAGAGATCATCCTCCAGTAGCCTTTCTACATTCTTATCATCCTAAGTGCAACGAGGGTCTTCTCTTCCCCAGAATGGGGAACCATGATGCATCCCCAAGGCAGCATCTCACTGGGGCTGTCTCTAGGAAAAAGACACGAATTTCTGCCCACCTCACTGGTAGAGGAGGCTGTGTGACATTTCATTGCTCCTTTTCACCATAATCATTTGAGGAAGGGAGCAGAGAGCAGTTACAAATGGTTGTTAGGCTGGAGTGTGCAGTGCCTCCTAAGAAGCAGCAGAGAATATTAATATTGATCAAGGTGGAGATCACAAACACCATGCGTTGTTGAAAAGACTGACTGTGTTCTTCCTTTCCATTCCACACTTGCGACTTGGACAGCAATTACTCTGACAGGCTGACTGAACCTTAAGTGACAGGTCTGGGCAGATGTTTCCCTTCACCCCTGTCCCACCTCAGGATTTTGGTACATGGTCACATAAGCTATTGGGAAAAAAAACCCCAACCCACTCCAAAATCCAAAGAAACCCTGCTCTCCTACAAGTCATAGCCTTCCTCCCCAGTCTCCCCACTCCTAGCCCTGATGCCCCTGCCCCTACACACGGTTTCTGCTCAAATGGATTCTTCTGCCTACACTTGATCCCTCTGGTGCTGTCCCTGCGTGAAGTGGCTTAGGTGGGCAGGGACCATGTCAGTGATATGCACTCCTTTCTCAGTTCCCAGTCGAGTCCACACCTCAATCCAAAAGTGCCTCTGCCCAACAAAATCAATGCTTCCCAGGCTGGAGTCAAACAAATAAATAATTAAATAAATCTAATTAAAAAAAATAAAAATAAATCCCTTTGGGAGTAGGGAAGAGTCCCACATTAACACAGGGAAATCCAAGCCTTAGCTCCAGTTCATTTTCCACAAGAATATACACCAGTCAGCCCAATGGCGCAGTTACGGACAGAGTCTCAAGCCACTTAGCCAGGTCGAAGCTGCAACCTTCCCCTATCTACAAAGCTACATCTGCTGTGAAAAGTACAGCCAAACCACTGGCAACAGTTGTGCTCTCCAGGGGCGGCAGCAGGCCTGTTAGGATATAAACAAGGTTCAAGCAGAGTAGAACAATTCTCCTTTTTTTTTTGTCAGCTGAAAATATTGCATGGGAGATGTCCCCTCCCCCTACCTCTGAACCATACCCCTGGTGTGTGTTTTGCTCTCTTTACACCATGGGTGGGAATGTACTTGACCTCTTTCCAGGCGATAAAGAGGTTACAAAGTTTGCAGTGAGAAATCCTTCACTGGGAAGTTCTGCTTCCAAGTATCTGGCTTAATGCTTAACATTTTACCATGTTACTTGCGTTAATATAAATTTCATTTTTGAAGAAATGTCAAGCAATATTTTCTCTATATTTTTTCTTTTTGAACAAACAGATGACAAGAGAATATAAAAAGGTGGCAATAGTCCTTGGGAGCATGCAAGACCCAGCTCCAAATGCTGCTGGGTTTTGGCTGCAAGGGCAGGATTACATTCCCTAAAAGGTAAGAGCCTTGGAGGCCAGAGAACAACTGAAGCTCATGTAGCTGATGGGAAAAATTACTTGGCAAGAAGGGCTATTTAGTGGTAACAGAAGAACTTAAAGTGCAATTCTATCTGATAAACAACTACTTAAAATGGCCCTTGCAGCTCCCTGATTATTGTCTCCCATTCTAGGTCAAATGGGCTCAGCCTAGTAATAAAGCAGTTCCTAACTGTCAGCACTGAGCATTCCCCTGGGAAAGACTCGACCTAGGAATTCTCTCTTTTCCCTTATTATGGTAATCAAAGGTCCTAAAGGCCAAAATAATTGGGACCTTGCAGAATTAGGACTAGTGAGGACCTAGCAAATTTTCTTTTTCTTTTTTTATAGATCAGTTACGCAAAGATCAGTAAAATTTAGGTCTTGCTGAGATCCATTTCCTCCCATTAGCTCTGTAGAGCTAAGGAAAATACCAATCTCTTCTTGTCTCAAGTTCAGCACTCAGACTCCAGTACCCACAGGGAACAGTTCTGAAAGGGCCATTTGCTGACCCTTGTTTTTCCAGAGCAGAAACATGTTTTAACAGGAAAGGGGAGAACAGGAGCAGTGTCCACTGCCAGCAACAGACACAGTGCTCCAATCTGAGCATTTCTTTAAGCTTTTAGTAGCAGATATGAAAGTAAGTAGTGATGCTCTCAAGAATTGAGTCTTGGCAACTGTGGTTACCCTCTTTATGCCATTACAAGGTGACCTGATGCTGTGTCAGTGTCCTCTTGAGCCCCAAAGTATATCCCATCTATACCAAGACCTCTTTCATGTCAGAGACCCCTCAACACAAAGCCTCAAAGAGTGCTGCTAGTGCTGGAATGACTAGGGGTACTTCTGTGACCAGGAGCCAGCAATGAGGCAGCTCTGCTCTCTTCATGGGCATTGACCGTGAGCTGGGTGGCACAGGACTTGCAGGTTGCCTGGGAACAGAGACTCTGAACCAGATTCAGGCCAGACGAGTCACTGCAAAAGTTAATGTGGCAGCTTCCAGGAAAAGGGAACATATAAATAAACCACAGACGGTGAAAATGAGTTAAAAGGGTCTCTGGGTTCCAACCATCCCACCCATCCTCCTTCTCCAACCACAACAACACAGCTGCCCAAGCTCCTTGCTGAAAGGCAGTCCCAGTCTTGGGCCCCTTGCAAGAGAGGCTGGTCTCTGTGCCCTTCCTTGCCAGGCAGGCAGAGTCCTGTCTTTTTTGTGCAGAGCAGAGGGTAGGGAGGGTACGACTGTTTCCAAAGTCACGTGTACTTTAGACCTCGCTCTCTGTGGAGGGCTTGCGTTGGTGTTTCCAGCCTGTGTCTGGGAGTGAGCCACGCCGCTCAGGAGTGGCTGCTGCTGTGTTCACGCTGCTGCATTCAGACTGTTCTTCCTGTAGCAGCTGCTCAGTTTCGGTGTCATCCAGTGAACCAGAACTAGCCTGGATAGAGACCGTATCTGTCTTCATGCAGACGTGGTCCCGGAGGATCCCTCCGCGGGAGCTCCGAATCTGCTTAAGGTCATCCCATTCGGAATCATCACTGGATAAAAGGCATATTCCCTCCACAATCTTGATCTTCTCCTTAGTGTAGCTGTGGTCAGGACCAGTCTAGGGAGAAGACAGATTAATGAAAAAAATACATCTATGGAAAAATATGGCAAAGAGCAATGCAGAGCTGGAATGAAGACAGTGAAGCAGACAAAAAGCTGGACCTCCATGTAAACAGCCACTGGCTTTAACTGCCACAATGACAGAACCCATTTTAAGCTTCCTTTAGTTCTGCCACCCCCAGACAAGTCCTCCCTGCAAGAGCTCTCATTCCAAACTCCGTAAGTCTTCAGTCATGGAAGGGGAACGAGGATGAGGTTGCTCTTCTAATTCAACAATACATGTTCCCTGACAAACAGAGTAAGAACACTGAGCCTGAAAAGGAAGGGAAAAAACCCCACCAAACAAAATGGGAAGCAGAATCAGACAGAAAACTTCATAGTAAAAGTAGGTAGGGAATCAATTCTAGGTTTGCAACATCTTTACATCTGAGTCATTCTAGATTCACCTCTCAGCAAAGCACAGCTGGAATACCACTGTTGAGTCCAAGTCTCCCAGTGACACAGGGGAAGGAGATTATAGTGAAACAACGAAAATGATCAGAGGCTAAAGGGACCACACTGAGATTAAAGTAGTGAAATCTGTCTAACTTGGCTCACTGACAAATAAGGAGCATCTGATCTATCCCTGAGGAGAAAGTGGAGGGGTGGGGAAACATACATCTGTGTGTATCAAGGAGCATCAGAATTAAGAGAAAAGTGGAAAGGATTTAGATTCCCATATAAATAATACTGGCTTATCCTTAATAGATAAGGCTAAAATGGCTTGAAAGTTTGGGAAATCTATTGGATACTACCTGTGCAAAACAGTAAGGGAAGACTTTCCCCTGCATAAGTCTGTGATCCCTGCTAGAGGAACTAAGTGATCTAACAGATAATCATAAATAGTCCCAACAGAAATTACCTTTTTCAAATCTCACTGAGTATGAGCAGCCAAATCCCAGACCAAAGAATCTGCCATAGAAAATTACTTATACATTCCTGACAGACAGTAGAAATAGTTTAAGGACATAAAAGCAGGGGGGAAAAACCAAGAAAGAGCAATTAGTATGGACAGCGCTTGAGCCACACAACAGAGCTTGAGTGAGGGGGGCAGGATCAAACACACAGAGTAGTGGTACCTGACGTGAGGATGTGGACGGAAATCAGAAGAGGGAAGATGAGAAGCTATCTGAGTGATAAGAAAGCTTCTGAGGAGAAAAGAGAGGAAAAACTAAGTGCTGCAAGATACCATATTAAACTCTGTCCATCCTGTGGCACAAAGTACGGACCTCTGAAAAAGGGCCTTTAAAATGCTCTATTTAATAAGGGCTCTATTTTCTTCCCCTATCCCACCCCTTCCAGGCAGTGCACAGCCAGAAGCCACATTCTTGTTACCAAACCCCTTCTGGCTGCCTGGTTCCCCTGGTGACTGTCCAAAGCAACCTTGGTGCAACAGTCACTAACCGGGACCTGTATCCAAGGAAGACAGTTCCAATTGACTCATGTACTTTCGAGGGCCAGCACCCAATGCAAATGAAATACAAGACACTGTGGGAGTGGGTAAGAAGCAGAGAACTAAAGACAAGTCAAATTCACTACAGCTCACGGGGGAAGAAGTGCTGCTGGCTGACCTCCATAGCAGTCTGAACAATTCACTGAAGCTGTCCTCCTACGACCTAGAAGTAAATGCTCACAAGTTGCAATCCTTCCACACAGTGAGGCCTGTAACGCTCAACAGCAGCTTGAGCTGGGCTCCCATGTCCTTAGTAGCAGCTCTTACCTCTTTCTTGTAGCACAACTGGTTGTACATGGTTGGTTTGGGAATCGATTCAATCTTCACCTCCTGGGTAGATGTTCGATACGAAGGATTACTGTAGGTTAGGTTCCCCAAGCCAGGGTCCGTAAACTTGGACTTATTATGCCTAGAGGGAGAGAGCTGTCAGAAAAGTCACAGGAACCTACTGCCAGGATCCAAAGTTCCTGAGTGCTCAGCAAGTGGAAGGCTCCAGCCATCTCCACTGTCCATCAAAGAGAGAATGCTGGCTTTACCTGGCTCTTCAGCTACTAGTCATTTACTAGCTACCAGTACAGCAAGGTACTGCCATGAAAACACAAAGGCTATCACGGCAGTAACTGGTGAAGTTATCTGTCAGAAATCACATGAGCTCACACATTTACTGAGATATGAATTATCTCACATCCCTGTCCATAACTCATAAGCTCTCTGCAGAAAATTTAGCCAGTAAGGTTTCAGACAGTAGAACTGCATGACCAACACTTCAGAGGCACAGGACTCAAACCTTGCAAATAAAATCATCAAGCACTCCTTCCACTGGAGAAAAAAAGAACTGTAAGTGACAATAAAGAAAGATTTAATGCTTTCAGGAACTTTCTTCTCCTACAACCCTAGAGTTTACAATTGGCCAGGAGAGGGAAAAAAGATCACTTACCTATATATAATTAAAGCAGCAATAAGCAGCAAAATAAACAAGATGCTGAGAAGACCTCCAATAATGTAGCTGACGTGCAGTCCTTCTCCTGAAAGTCAATACCAAGGGTAATTTATGCATTTGTCTTGTATTTCACTGGGTAATACTGACCTTGGTGTAATGCCTAATGCTGGGGCTTTACCCATAACGAAGTATGTAAACTAAAATGTCAGCACATCAAGGTTTAGCAGAAGGTTTTGTTTGGTTTAATATGAAAACAAGCATATGGTAAACTTTCCTCCCACCCAGACCCCAGCAAACCAAGGAGCATCAAGATCTTTGTAATGGGGTTGTAATGGATGAGTTGGACCCCCTTGCTGACAGGTTACTCCTGCAGTGGGAAGCAATTTCCACAGTCAACCATCCTCAACTAAACACAAAGATTACAGTGAAAAAGAGGATTATTAATGGGAAGATGAGGTATAGGATGAAGGAACGCAGAGCTATTCTTCAGACCAAAGAATCATTTGAAAAAGTCCCCATCTAGGTTAATGAATGTCTATAACTGATGTTCATCCTTACGAGGCATTTTGCTCTGCTCAGAGGGCATTTGAGTAATTCAGGTCTGCATTTCAGAAATTTCAGTTGCAGACACTATGGACTAGAATGCCCTGGACACATCTGGAAGAACAACCCTGGTGGAGAAGAGTTAAAGAAAAGAAACTTACCCATGGTGGCCAACACTGCCTCATTGGCACGAGTACACAAGCCTTGCCTAGCATCTTTGTCCGAGCAGCTGAAGGACAGAAGGACAGTTATTTACTGAAAGTAGAATTAACAGTATCAAAAGTATCAAAAGCCAGGATGGAATGGGCTAGCACTGATACCCCTTCCCTTTCCAGATAAAAAACTCAGGTCTTCCTTTCTCTTCTTCAGTATTCTGCATCCAGAGAAGAGACTACCATATACCTACATATATAAAGGCGGTGTGCATGTATTTATCAATTATTTGTCTGCAGTATCTTTATGTCCAAGTCATTCTAGATTCACCTCTAGGGTACACAGATGTACACATCTATCTATCAGGAAACAAATTTCAGCATCAGTGCTGAAGCAAAAAGCAAAATGCCTCAGAGTCACCGTGAAGACATTTCTGTCCAATAAATCATACTCAACAAAGCGCAAGTTCTGCCTTGTAAATAACTCAGCCATATACTGTAGAACTGCTCTTCTGCTGAGCTGTATAAATAGCAGGCTGTACGGAATTAGCAGAAAAGAGTCTCTTAACTCCCTGCATTGTAACTTAAATGTTAGAGCTGCAGAGATTCTGTTCTGCCCCATGCAAGCTATCCCCTTCCCAGGGCAGAACCACTTCCTCAGTTGTGTGGATCTAGTCTGAGATGTTTCAGCTAATTGAAGCAACAGATTCCTCTGTCTTCCTCTCAGAAATGAGTTCTCAAAATTAGGAGATTCAAAAAAGTCAATCAAATTAATGACATGTGGCCTAAAGGAGGATTTTAACACTTCAGCACAGTCAACCTACACAGACACTTCAACAAAACAGATAGAAATAATCTGCAGCTCTTTCTTGCCATCTCAACAATGTTCTGTATCTTTGTCATAATAGCTTCATCCATTAGGAACGTGAAATCTGGAGCTGGAATATCCTCTTTTGGCTAGGGATAGGTATATTTGAATGATGGCAACCAGAGGGGGCTTGCATGTGGCACCTTGCAAAAGCTGTGACTTTCACACCCCAATTCCAAGAGAACAAGAACACTTACTTTCCTTCCACTGTTTCCAGAGATGTGAGAGGTTTGGTTGTTGAGGTACCTAGCCTGCCAGGCGGTGTTTGACTTCTCTTACTTACACTGGTTGGTTCTGGACCAGGGGGCACCACACCAGGAACTAGAACAACAGAGAAAAATAAGCAGGACTCCAACTTTGTGGAACAGATGAATAAGTCTGATAGGCCATTTCCAAAACTCTCTATAGCTTATATGAGCAGCCTTCCCATCTCAAATCCAGTCTGTCAGCAGAAAGGACAGAAGAAGGCTCTACTGCTCACAACCACTGGCCTTACTTCCAATATATGACTCTGCATAAGATGTATACACTGGAGAGCCTCAGCTGCTCTGGTTGCCACTGCATAAGCAGTAGCAGTGGCTCACTTATGGAAGCTGCTACCCAAGTGACACTTAGTAAACTCACTTGTAGAACAGGGCCGCCCATCTGGTTCATCCGGACACGCGCAGACAAAGTCAGAAGCCCTGGCAAAGCAGAGGTGAGTGCAGCCTCCATTGTTCACTCCACAAGCATTACTACCTGGAAGGAACAAACAATTTTCTAAATATGTTACATCTGAACAAAAAGGAGCTCAGAGCAACAACCTTCTTTCCTGCTCAGCCAGAAATACTTCTTATAAATCCAGCAAGTTATTAAGTTTTTGGCATATGCCCATCATCTGATTGCTAAGAAAGTGATGATAGTAGCCAGACACTGGATTGGATTAGGGCAGTCTTGAAAGGAAGGCACTGGAAATCTTTACACAGAAGCCCAGACAACAGCTCTGCAGAGATAAAAAAAATAAAAAGCTCACATTCTTCTGTTTTAACACAATGTTGGGTGAACAAGGAAGTGACATTTGCTAATGAAAGCTTTAACAGAACACCATTAAGATGTACCTGACTGAAAAGTCACAGGCAGACAAGGAATGTGCTAAGGGAAGATGTGTGAATAGTCATCCTTACTTGAAACCCACAATAGTGCAGTGGTTCCAGAGTTCTTTTAGTCTACAATTAGCATTTGCCTGAATCAAGGTCCTTTTATTTACCTGTCTGTCTCTGAGGAGAAACCACAATGATATCCATCAATCCCTCAACATTGGCTAGGACTGTCTCTTTGTTCCGCCCAGAGTATTTGTCCACTCTCTGGATAGATTTCGTTTGCCAGTCAGTCCAGTAGATCCATCTGTCCTGCTGCTCAGGGAGACAGCAAAGAAAAATCACAGCCATTATTAGCTTGTTTAGTCATGTAGACGCAAGATACTCGTAAAAAACATATCCCAGTGGCAGAAGGCCCAAAACAAAGGCCTTTTCAAACCCTTCCTCTCTTATTGTAAAGAGGATGACTGTCTACACCTCACAGTTCAGACGAACTTCCTTTCTTGGCTCCAGAGAAGATTTAAGTACTATCCCCTCAGCCATCTTGGTTTCCCCAGATTGTAGCTGGGGAAACCCCTGTTCCCAAACTCCACTGTACAAACTCATCAACACACCAGGGAGAACGGTGGCAGCAGAAAAATCTTCTCACCTGTGTCAGAGCAAAGGGGTGTGACACCTGGCTGACCAACACTTGCCGTAGCTTCCCATTGAGGTCGCAGCTCTCTATGCGATCAAGGTGCGCATCCACCCAGTATATCCTGAAGGCACAGGGAAAGAAGTGAGCTTCCATCTATACAAGCCCTCTTTACTTTCTAGTCATTTACTGGCTAAGATCATGGAATCATAAGATGGATCAGGAAATAAAAACTAAAGAAAAAACCCCTAAAACACCCCAAAACCAAACCCAAACCCACAGTGTTACTCCAATAAATGAAGCTAAGAGGGCTAAAAAATTCATTATGTCCCTTAACCCTATGCAAGTATAGGAAAATCTTTCACTGACCTCCTGGTGTCATAATCCAAAGTCAATCCATTGGGCCATCCTAGGTCAGTGTTAATCAGGATTTTACGTTCAGAGCCATCCAAGTTTGCCCGTTCAATTTTAGCAATGTGACCCCAATCTGTCCAGAAGAGATACCTGAAGAGATAGAAGGCAAGTGTAAGAAGAAAAGACCATTTCATTTGGCCTAAGGAAAGTTTTAGTTATGAATGAAACTGCCAGATTCTTCCGGTTCAAAAAAGATAATACAGTCTGCAGCCTGCTTCTCACAGCTATCTGCCCAACCTTCAAATTCACTGTCTGCCTGACTACTGCAAGTCACTCAAGAGTCAACCCCTTGCTGGTACCTGCAGATTCACATGGCACATCTCTTCTTCCTCCCACAACCTCCTCTTCCAACCTGCCTCTGTGCAGCCAACACCTGCACATACACCCTGCCCCACCAACAACCCCATACCTACCCCTTCTTGGGAAAGACAGCAATGGCTCGAGGTTCATCCAGGCTGTTATTGATCAGCACTTTCCTGGAGCTTCCATCCAGTCTAGCCACTTCGATGGTATTGCGTCCTGTGTCTGTCCAGTAGAGGTTCCTGGCAACCCAGTCCACTGCCAGACCATCCGTGGTCTTCAAACCCTGACCAATAACAGTTTCCATGTTGCTGCCATTCAGATCAGCCCGCCTGGATAGAAATAAATGACAAATGACAGTGAGGAACAGGTAGCTCCTGGAAAGCCCGGATCCCCATCAATCACAGGGCCACTGCATACTACTACCTCCCTAATACATTTTTTCCCCCAGTCTCCAGCAGGTTAAACACACCTCCAGCATGAGTTCAGTGATACATGTAATGCTGTGTACCAAAGACAAGGTGTAAGTAGTGGTGTAGAGCTCAGTCTCCCCAGTTTACTGGCACACTCAGCACAAGTCACTGGGTGACCTGGGCACAGGCCAAGTAGTTGACTGGCACCTACCTGATAACATCAAGAAATACATCTGTGTAGTAAATCTTGCCATCCACACTATCATAGTCCAGAGAAATGACATTGTTCAGCTCAGGAACAGGTATATGCACATCTGTGTGGTCACTGGTGTCCAGCGAGATACGACGGATGGAAGCACGGCTGGAGAAAAGTAGGTAGGTCTCTGGAGAAGAGTCACATGTCTGCTCATCTCTCTTCAGCTGGATGCCAGTGGGGCAGGCACAGGAGAAGCCCGTGGGGTGAGGTAAGCAAAGGTGGGAGCAGCCACCATTACGAACTCCACATTTATTGAAGCCTTTAGAAACAGGGAAAGCATAGTTTTAGGATCCCACAGACCAAAGCTTTGTTTTAAAGGCTACATACACACAACTTGCTAGCAGCTGAGTTCATCCTTACCATCCCAGCGTCGCTGGGAATCTACAGCCCTTTGTCCAGAGACATTCTCTCTCCTCTCCAAGATTCATGGTAGGTATGGGCATGATTGGCAAGGAGAACAGGAGGGTCCAGAAGAAGAGGGGTCAATAGAAGAAAAATCTTAACCTGCATTCCTTGCTAATCATAGTTTTCCCATGGAAAAAGGAACAGCCAAATGCTCACAGATTTATGCAACTGCAGTTTAACTTCATTACTGCTGCAAATGGTAATGCTGGCAGAAAGATCCAACCCTGTGGGGAAGTAGTGTGACAATGCACCAGAGGCCAGGCTGACAAAGAAGCTTCTGTTTCAACTTAGCTGCACACAGTGGCAAGTAAACAAAGGCATCAGAGAAGCCTGCTGGAAGTGCCTGACGTATTAGGGTCATATAATTTTTTTTTAATTGTAAAGAACCCAGCATACATGTACTAGGAGGGAATAAGCCCAGAAGACAGGTGCAGGGAGTAGGAAGAAGACAACATGGATATGATGGCTAGACTTTTGGTCAGCTTTAAGTTATATTGCCAAGTTATGCAGTCAAGAGTGATGTCCTGCTGTTAGTAACCACAGGAAAAGCAGCACAGTTTTCTGTAGAAGTATGTATTGGGAAATTGTACCAAAATAAAGCCACGGCACAAAGCAACACCTTCCACTGAAAAGCAAGGAGGTAAGAGGGGGTGTTATAGGATCCCCAAAGAGTAACAAAGAATTGAGTCTGGCACAGAATAGTTGGACAGCATGATATATTAAGAGCAACTAAAGCAGCAGAGATTTTACAGAGCTAAGAGGCAGACAAGAAGATGAAATCTGCAGTGATTGGGAAATAATACTAGAACTTGAAATAAGATTTCAGCAACCTGTTTAAGAAGAATTAGAGTCTTTTGGAGTTAAAAAAGGGAAACTGTCAAATGCCAGTACACTCTGGTGAAGCCTAATAAGGCATGACTTGTTCAGTTCTCCTAAGAAAGTGGTTCTACTGTGTGCGAGAATGAGGTTGCCAGTGCAATCCAGTGAAGGAAATGGGACAAAGGGGTAAAAAAGCATGCCGTAATCAACACTAGACCTATAGAGCTGGGTAAATAGGGAGGAGTGCAAAAATAGTTAAAGAGGGAAGAAGTGATGCCTTAAAAGAAGGCATCAGAAGAAAAGCTGATTTTTGAGAAGTCACTCTATCACTCCTGCTTTACACCAAAGGACTCTTTCCAATGACAGCTCTGAAGGACTCCCCTCACCACCACCGACACCCACGGACTGGGGAACAACTTACCCAGGGGCCGCGCCCTATCAACAGCTTGAATATCCATGAGGCCAGGCAGGTTTGCCCTCACCAAGATGACATTGGCACCAGTGTCCTTGTCAGCCCTGTGAATGCTGCGAGTTTGCCAGTCAGTCCAGTAGATGTAAGAGTCCAGCAAAGTGAGGCCATAGGGATGTTGCACTGGAGACAGCAGGGTGCGGCGGTTCGCGCCGTTGAGATCCGCAGCCTCAATCCGCTAAAGGAAGAAGTAGAACGTCACCCCATACTCAAAACACTTCTCCTCTTGGTAGCACTTACTGTAGCAAGTGGGAAACAGTCTCAGCAAGTGATGTTATCCAGGTTCACCCTCCCTCCATAGCCCATACTCTCAGAAAAGCTTACATTCCCCTTGCTCTTTTGACAACTTGCTCAACAGCTTCAAAGCAGCCTCCAGGCTACCAAAGACCCAATAACAAACAACACTGAAGAACAGAACCAGACCTCAGTGTGTGCATCAGCCCAGAGCAGCTGGGACCCAGCCTTATCCACTGCCAGTCCATTAGGCCAGCCCAAGTTGTTGCTGATCAACACCACACGTCCAGAGCCATCCATCCCAGAGCGTTCCAGCTTGGCATTCTCACCCCAGTCAGTCCAGTACATATACCTAGGGAAAAGTCAGCAAGTATTATGGAAAAGGAGATCAGAAGTCCTGTGTAACTCCTAGACAATCTCTTGACAACACTAACCCCATTTCATGGTATAAAGCTATTGCCCGAGGGCTGTCCAGGTTCTGCCAGACCAAGACTTTCCTCATGGAGCCATCAAGGTTCCCCACTTCAATCCGGTTTGTTCCTGTATCTGTCCAATATATCTTCCTGCCAATAGCATCCACAGCCAGCCCATCTGTAGTCAATAGACCTAAGAAAATAGAAAAAAGTTTTGGTCAGTGCTTATTATCCCAATTTAGTCAGGAACTTCTAGTATTTCTCTCGTCCATCTCATAGGCAACCGCTTTAGGCTTTGCTTGCATTCCACCAAAAACGTACTCTACCAGGGTATCAGAGAATCTCTTTTCATACTGCATAGAAGCAAGAGGCTCTCAGATCAAAATCTCCCTCACCTGTAGTAATGATGTCCTCAAACTGTGAGCCATCAAGGGCAGCCCGACTGATTTTCCGCAATGTGCTGTCTGACCAGTAAACCTTTCCTGGGTGGAAAAAGAAATAGAAACTTGAAAAATACCAGAACAAAACCAAACAGCAAAACCCTTTAAAAACAGATTCAGGTCTCTGACTACCTGCTACACCATTCAAAATGGATCTGATTGTACAGGAATAATAACAGCACAAGATTATTAAGCTAGAGTGATAAAACAGTGCAAATTTTCTTGTTCCAATTCTCCCCAAAATGTGGAGGACCTTTACAAAAGGTCTGATCTTCACACAGGGACAGAGAACACCTAATACCATCAGCTAATAGTAGAGTTCCACATCTGATTTCTCAAAATTAGATCATCTACTTTACACTGCAACACTGTTTACATCCAGCACAGCATCAGATGTTTGCTGTATATGAACAACCAGAGTCTCAGCTCTACTGTTGTAAAAGGCCTCAGCAGAAGGAACTTTCTAAAATCCAAAATGCACAGGAACCCCACTCAATATTGTATGCAGTTTTTTTCCATATAGTTTTGGTTCTCTGCTTTCCTATAAGGATATTTCTTTCCTCACTGGAAATAAATTATTTGCAGCACATAAAAGGAAAAAAAAAAAACCCTACCCAAATCCACGGCATACAGTAAGATCTGTGCCTGGGTCTTTACTCAGACATTTAGATATGAAGTCACTTGTTGCCTTTCAAATACAGTCAGATACGCTAAGAAGTTCAGACCTTCACGAGGATCCACTCCAATTGCAATGGTGTTCTTCATAGTGACATTGACTGAGACAACAACATCTGCAAAGTAGGGGATATCCAGAGAGACCATCCGGATGTCAGTCCTTCTGGCAAAGATCAGAAAGCTGGTCATTCCTGCAGAGTGCACAATGGACAGATATTAGTGAGGAACAAGTTCAGTCATCTGTAGGCATCATTTATCAAACATTCTAGAGGTTACATCCACTTCAGTGGAAAAGGGAAAATGTCTCAGGCAGATCTTGGCTTATGGACAATCTGTGTACAAAAGCTTTATTGAGCACCATGCAATGCTTCTTTACATCCAAGTTGAAAAGCAGTACATCCATAGAACAGTTACTTCTGCTAATATGTGAGGGAAATGGAAATTAGGAGTCACTTTTTTCCTGCTAAGGAGGAAAAGCAGATGTACCATGGCCTGAAGGCAAGTGCCTTCCACCGTCCTCAAAAGAGGGTCCACAGGAGTAGTCTATACAGACCTATTAAAAAATATAGCACCTTGTAGTTTAAGAATTCACCTCAATATTAGGGCAAAAGTATGGGAAAAAATGTGACATTTGGTTTACTAGTCCAACATAATCTCAAGGAAAATGTCTCCTTCATCAATCCATTTATCAGTAAATTTCTCCATAGTAATTCCCACTCAAATTGAAGGTACAGGCACCAAATGGATTTTTCAAGGGGTAAAGCAGGTAAGCACATAAAAGTGAAATTTGTTCTCTAATAAGGCAGAGGCAAAATGGAGCTGTGGTACAAAACTGCAATGAGGATCCTGCAGAGAGCACTCACCAGGGGAGCAGGTCTTGCCATCAGATTGCAGGTTGATCCCTGTAGGGCAGGTACAGCTGTAACCTTTTGGAAGAGGTGCCAAAAGGCACAGGTGACTGCAGCCTCCATTTCTAACTTCACATGCTGTATGTACTGTGGAAAAGAGGATGAGAAATCCATGAGCCAGTAGCACCAGCACAAAAAAGGGATGCAAGAGCTATAGAAATGCATTCTAGAATGCCCTCAAATACCAAGTCGAGAGTTAATTCTCATGCTCTCATATTCCACACAGACACATAAGACAATGAGGGCTGACAGGTTAGCTCCTTGCAGAAAAGACGTGCAGAAAAAGGCAGAGCCTGAGCAAGCTCTCAGCCCAGTGGAGCTCTGTACCTGGTGGCCTGTGCCGGTGGAAAACATGAATATCCATAAGATTCTCCAGATTGTCCTGCAGTGTTTCCCGAGACTGCCCAGTCCTCCTATCTGCGCTCTGGATGCTTTTGGCCTGCCAGTCAGTCCAGTAGATTCTCTCACCATAAAGAGTAAGTCCAAAGGGGTGAGGCAGATTGTTCCCAATCAGCACCTGCTCAGATCACCCCCAGCCCCCAAGAAAAATATTACGTTACATATATTAAAGTATTTTTAAAAATATATTAAAATACATTTACTAATATATATATATAATATATTAGTGACTATGAAGTCACTAAGTGGAAGAGGCTTCCATTGCTCCCTCTCAGCATTGTAACATACAATCACAGCAAGAGGAGAATGATGAGGCAACCTTAGCCCCCAAACTTCCCTCACACACAGTTTCAAATTGAAAGGGAGCTCTTTTCTCCCAGTGAAAGAAGCCGTGTACTTTGATTGTAAATTTCCCTTTCCATTGGAAAAAGAGGCAGGAGCCATCAGCATTTGGTGATCAGGTTCCCAGACCTGCTCCTCAAAGACAGCCTCCTTACCTTCCTGTGGCTTCCATCCAGACTGGCATACTCGATGGTTTTCATGCCTGCGTCTGCCCAGTACAAGCGCTGTGACTCGTAGTCAATGGCCAAGCCATTGGGCCATGTCAGGTTGGAGGAAATGATCACCAAGCGGTTTGAGGCATCCATCCCAGCACGTTCAATTTTTGGGTTAGCTCCCCAGTCAGTCCAGTACATGAACCTGAGAAGAAGCACGGACAGGAGTGAATGCCCACACTTTTTCACTGCCACTACAGCCAGGGAGTGTTACAGAGAAGCAAGGGAACCTGGTGCCTCCAGGCCCTAGCAGGAAGAAGCATTAGACTATTACTGTACTTAGGTTCAGCCTTGGGTTCTTGTAATGTACCTAAGATCATACTCAAATTTATATACCTTCTACTGCCCATGGGCTGGCCTAATTACAGTGTGTAGGAAAAAGTTCAAGAAAATAGGTCAAGGTCTAAAAATTAACTGATTATTTACCAATATACACCACTAGCCCTTTACACTCTTGTTGCATTTGTCTTCCAGTAATCCACTCAAGGAAAGAATAGCACTCTTTCATTCAAGACATCCAACTCTTCTAAAGCCATGGCTGGCAAGCTTTTTCCTATCCATCCGATCCCCACCTCCACAAGGTCTGAGGACATCCTTCTGACTGAAATTCTAATTGATAAGCAGGGAGCTTGAATACAAATCCAACATACATATGAAACAGAGAAATAAAAAACATCTAGATGGCCCCATTCTCAATATTTTTTGCCCCACATCTTTAGTTATCACATCCCCGGGATAAACAATGAAAACACCAGCCAGCTCCTGCAAGCTCCCCAGCACAACAGGCAATTACCTCTGCTTATCTTGTTCCATTAGCATCTAAAATCACGTCTCTAGTTTCAGTCATTAGCAGGTTGTAGAACAATGGCACCAGTGAGAAAGAAAATTGTACAAAACCAAAGAACCAGAACATCTTTAGACATGCAAGAATTGTTATGTCATCCCAGAAGAAAAGATCTCTTACCCTCCAACAGGGTCCACCACAATATCTCTAGGTCTGTCTAGGTTCTCCCAGATTAGAACAGTTCTCATGGTCCCATCTGTGTTGGAGACCTCTATCCGATCTGTTCCTACAAAAGTTGAGAAAGAAAATGACAGAGATCAAATTGGAATTGCAAGAGCTAAGGCAAAACACCTCCATACAACAATGCATTCTTCCCCTATATCCATCTCTGTTCTTAGCTGGAAGATAGGTAAGAAATGGGGCCTGAACTGTCACTTTCCATCCTCTCAAGTCACCTCTGTGGCTGTCACTGATGTGGAGTCTCATATGAATATAAACCACCTCTTACCTAAGCCCCCAAGCCATGAGAGAACAGCTAGAAACAAATAATCTTCCTTACATCTCTCTCAACTATGACTCTCCAGCAGGGAACATGCTCCAAATATTACCTGCTGCACCCCAAAATACACTATTGGAAGATACATAAATGCACACAATCACAAACTCTGCAGCAAAACAACGGTGACGAATCTTTTTATGGAATTAGTACTGAGGATACTGCAAAGAAAATTAAACTAAGGGTTGTGCCTCAATTCACACTCAGTTAGAAGCACATGACATGAAACTCCATCTTTTTTCTACACAGAAATAGAGAAATTTGGAATGAGACAGAACTCCCCAGCGGATCTGCAGTTTTCATGACTAATAAGGAAGACAGAAGCCTATGTAAAGCAGAGGATCCCAGTACCTGCATCAGTCCAGTATAGTTTGTTGGTGACCCAGTCAATTGCCAGTCCAGCTGGACTTTCCAGGCTGGTGTCCACCACAACCTAAATGAAAACAAAAAGAAAAAATACTCAGTGAAAATAGACCTTAGGGAGAAAGTACTTGCCAAATGCACTACCCATTCACAAACAATGTTAACTTTCAAAAGGCAAAAGCCTGAGCAGAGCAATGCCACACAAGAGAGAGTATTAAGGACTTAGGAGTCCAAATAAGGCTTTTATTTGAACATTCATTTAGTTTTTGTGCCTGCTCAAAATGCAAATCCAAACTCTGAACCCTCTTTGCCTCATTTATAGTACCATCAGCCTAGGAGTGTGTGCAAAAAGCATTCCCAAAGAGCACGACTCTGGTTCCAAATTTAGAACATAACAGAGGATTTAATACTTCTTCCTTTCAGATTTTAGGGCTACAACAAAGGAACTGACCACAGCCCACAAATCACCATGCTTCATGTCTCCATTCAAGGTTCCCCATACACCCAGCTTGTTTATGAAGTGTCCAGTGATCTCATTAGTTTGCCAGAACAAGGCAAACTAATGAACAAAAGATCCACCATGAACTGCAGCGCCTTAAAAGGCCAGTGTATCCCAGTGGCTTCAAATCTGATGCTCAAGGAGTCTCCTGGCCAGATGACCTCCACAGAGTGAACACTGTACCTCCTGGTTTGATCCATCCCATTTTGCTCGGCTGATTGAGTCAGTGCTAACATCTGTCCAGTAGACATAGTCATCCTTTGAGTCCCAATCTAGAGCCACAGCACTGCGAACATCAGCAAGGGGGATGACATCATCTGACAGGTCATCTGTGTCAAAGCTGATCCGACGGATGTCCATCCTTCGGGCAAAAAGCAGGAACTTGTCAAGACCTGATCAAAGGTCGAAAGGTCTTCTTTTAATTTCTCTAAGTTCAACAATACAGTGATAGACAGACAATTCCCTGCTACATCCACAATCTTAACCACCTACATCATCTCTCACTGGCAGGTCTTTTGTCTTTTTTTTACTGGAAGCAAAATATCACTGGGAGAGGATGGGCAAGGGGGGTCAGAGTGGTTGTGAGCTCTCTCCTGGGGTGTAACCTATGCTGAGGGAACAAGGCCAACCATATTCTTCAAAGGATGGCACAGACGTCCCTCCAAATCAAATAGCTATTTAAAAATAGCTCTTGAGAATCTGGGAGATAGTTGGTCTAATTCTTTCATGTGGTTGTAAACTAAGAGAAACTGTGGCAATGATGAGGACTGAATTTTTTGTTCATCACTGACACAGCCGTTATAGGAATTTTAGGGAGACAATCAGCTGTGCCAGGTAGCATGGCGCCAATGGCAGCCCCAAAATAAGGACCAAGGGTGGAATTTGTCTGTATCCCCACCCGTGACACCTAGTGAGGGCAGTGAGAATAAACAACAGGGGAATGCATCAAAAAGGTGAAGCATCCTCTGGCAGGACCCTTAATACTTCTAACTCAGTCTATCCAGCTGCATCTCCTTGGAAGCAAGTGCTGCTGATGCTTAGTCCCACTGCCAACCCTCTGCCACCCACTGGACATCTGAGCATGTGGTCCCACCTCACTTACTCTGGGCGCAGGCATGGCTGCTGGTCTTGCGGAAGCCCGTGGGGCAGGCGCAGGTGTAATCCTTGCTGCTCGGCAGGCAGAGGTGAGTGCAGCCTCCGTTGTTGTCCCCACAACGGTTTCTCCCTGCTCAAATAGCCAAAGATAAAAGCAACCACACATAAATCAAAGAGTAAAGAAAGGAGGAAGACACTAGTTGAGGTGACAAGACCATACGGATACAACGTCCCTACCCAGAAGTTAATTGAAAATACGGAAACATATAAACTAAAGCACTCTCTCCTTTTTTAGGGCTCAATTTTAAAATGAACATTTAACTCAAACCACTTCTAGAGCAAACAATGGTAATTGAAGAGGAGTAGTAAGGGAGGTGTCAGTCATTACCATGCCCACTTATGATTTTTCCCCTGTCCCAAAACAGCTCTAGCATAAACAAGCCCCAAGTATTTCCCACTGAAAGGCCTCCACCCCCGGAGTCAGCAGGGGGAGCTGCGGTAACACCCAACTCCGAGTTACCGGGCCGAGCGACCTCAACACGAGGGCGGTGGAGCAAGTTCTGCCACAGCCCCGGGCACAGGCGGGGACGTGTCCCCATGCTGGGCTCAGGCTGTCATCTCCCGGCTTTACAGGGAGTGGGTGGCTCCAGCTCTTCTACCCGTTCTAATGAGTCTCTACCCGCTCTGCAGTTACCTGCTGGCTGACGCTGAGGATGCAGTGTGTGGATGTCCATAGGGAAGTGGAGTTTGTTGCGGATGATCTCCTGGTTCTTGCCTGTGAATTTGTTGGCACTGTTGATGCTCTTGGTGTGCCAGTCTGTCCAGTACAGACTGTCCTCAAACACGGTGATAGCAAATGGGTGTGGGAGCCCTGTAACAGACATCCAGCACAGGGATATAATCAGGTCTAACACGACTCATGATAGCACGGAGACAAGGGAATGCTCCCTCCACTGCCCCTTAGGCTTCACCACAGTCAACCTGCTCAAATACGCTTTAGACTAATTTAACAGGCAATTCCTCTCTGCTGTCCTATAATCACAGGTAGAATGTTAGGGGGCTGGAATGGACCTTAAAGATCATCTAGTCCCAAGTCCCCCACCACAGGCAGGGACACCTCCCACTAGACCGGGTTGCTCAAGGCCTTATCCAACCTGGCTTTGAACACTGCCAGGGTTGGGGCATTCACAACCTCCCTGGGCAACCTGTTCCACCATCTCACCACCTTCACAGTAAAAAATTTCTTCCTAATATCTAACCTGAATTTCCCCTAATTTGTATCCAGTACTCCTTGTCCTAGCACTACAGTTCCTGATGAGGAATCCTTCTCCTGCTTCCTAGCAGGTTCCCTTCAGATATGGGAAGGTTGCAATGAGGTCCCCACCCAACCTTCTCCTCTCCAGGCAGAACAGCCTCAACCTTCTTTCCAGCCTGGCTTTGTAGAGGAGTGCACCAGCCCTCTTATCAACTTCATGGCCCTCCTCTAGACTTCCTCCAACAGTTCCATGTCCTTCTTATGTTGGGAGCCCCAGAGATGGATGCAGCACTTCACTCTCTCACAAGAGCAGAATCACCTCCCTCAACCTGGTGGCCATGCTGCTTTTGATGCAGCCACTGATGACTGGGTAGCAAACTCCATCCCTCCCCCCCAGTGGTGACAGAATTAATTTCACAGTGAAAGAACAGGAGAAAAGCACAGATGCAGGAGCCAGTGTCTCAAACTCAGGTCAGCACTGTGCTACTCCGTGGTCTTTACTGCAGAAAGCACCCCCTGGAGAAAGCCTGTTACTCACCTTGGCTAATAACAGCCTTCCTATTGCGTCCGTCAAGGTCAGCCCTCTCAATGACATGATGTTTGGCATCCACCCAGTACATTCGATGTCCTGCATAGTCAATGGTCAGTCCATTGGGCCAGAAGAGGTGTGTATCCGCAATGATGCGCCGATTAGAGCCGTCCATGTTGGAATACTCAATGCGGGGAGTGTTGCCCCAGTCAGTCCAGTAGATAGTACTGGAGGAGGCAGGGAGAGACAGCTAGAAAACTCATGCCCCACATACTGCACCCAACATCACTCCCAATCAGGGCAAAACAGTATCAGTCCTGTGACCTCGAGCATGAGACTGGGTCACAGCCATGGGAGAAAAGTAACACCCAGCCTGCTGAAAGCTGAAGGGCCCAGAGCAGGATTAAGGCTCTGAAGAGTCCCAGCATTGCCAGGTTCCCCAAACTGTCAGTGCCAACTGAAGTCTTGAGCCCAGAGGCAACCTTTGTGACCAAGAATGGGGTTTTCAGTGTTCAACAAGAAGCATGTACATGGAGGGCTCACTGGGTTTCCCCCTGATTTCCCACATTTCACTCACCCCTCCATAGGATGTAGGGCAATTGCTCGGGGCTTCTCCAGGTTCTGCCACAAAAGCACTTTCCTGTGAGTGCCATCCAAGTTTGCTACTTCAATTCGAGATGTCCCAGAGTCCGTCCAGTATAATTTGTCATGGATCCAATCAATAGCAAGTCCACCTACGTCCAAGACAGAAATAAGCACAGAATGAAACCATGGATCTGCACAGAAAAGTAGTTCCTATTCCCTGTCCACCTCAGAAGAGGCCCAGTTTCTTCTCCTGCCGACCAAGATTAACTCCAGGGGGACACTCACCTCACACCCATTCCATCCAACCCATACCCTTCCTCAGAGAGATGCACTTCATTCTGAATGCTGGGTCCCCACTTTCCTCACCTCACCCACCCTAGGCTGTTGCCTTTTTTGTGATGACGCACCTGGGCTCTCCAGCCCTGTGGAAACCACCTCTTCCACATTGCTGCCATTCAGATTGGCCCTCATGATGCGATCAAGCGTGACATCAGACCAGAACACCAGCTCCTTGCTGTGGTGGAAGTCAAGGGCAATGGCATTTTCCAGGTTGTTCAGGAGCAATGTATACTCTGAGCGGTGAGGCAACACTTGTCGGATATCAATTCGATTGGCAAAGAGCAGAACGGGCTCTGGCCCTAAGAATATACAGGAAGACAGCATTAGAGTATTTGACAGCATTTGACCAGGTCCTGCCTACCATTCCCTCTGCACCAAGTCCCAGAACACAGTTTTGCAGTACTGGCAGCAGCAATGGACGCCCAAGTGCAAAATACTTCAGAGAGCTGTTTTTACATCCTCTCTATACAGTCTTAACTCAAAGATGAGCAGTTTTAAACCTTCTGGCAAACATCAACTCAGCAAGAAGCAATCATTCCAGGTCCCACCTAAGCCTGCCTCACCTCAGCCGCTGAAACCGTATCACTAGACAGCCACTTGGCAGCTGGACTATAGTTTCTTTTTCCTATATCCATTTATCAACAACATGGGCATATCTAATACAAATCCAGGTACTTCCTTTCCTTCACATGTTCATTTGATAAACAGCACAATGCTGCCAGTGAAGAACTAGAGACATAATTATGAGAACTGGACCAACAGATGCACACCAGTTGTGTTGTTAGATTGAACTCCCCTTTACCTAGAGCTTTGCAGCTACGTTTGTCAGGTCGCAGCTCGTAGCCTTGCTCACACCAGCACTGGAAGCCTCCTTCACTGTTGGTACAGCCTTGGCTGCAGTAGCCTTCCTCAGCACATTCATTCACATCTGCATGTTATAGAGAAAGTTACCATTAGATCATCAACAAACCTGACAATCTCACTGACAGATTGCATCTGCTTTCATACTCTGATTTTCACGCTATCATAGCCACCAAATTCAAACATACCAAAGCAGCAGGGAGGAGGCTACTGCTCCAAAAACCCACCTTGGCATGATCGGCCATCTTCCAGGAGCCTGTAACCTGTGTGGCAAGTGCACTGCACCATCCCTCGTACCATCTGGCACTTCTGAGCACAGCCACCATTGTTGACATTGCAATTCTCCTCCCCTGTTCGTGGACCTGCGGAAGAAACACGTGAAGATAACTGAGCTGAGACCACAAGGCAGCTGCTCTTGCCTTCAGCTGTTAGGCAGCAGTTGCCCTTCAAAGCAGGCTGAACAAGAGGGGGAGGACACAAGCTGTGCTGGAAGCTTCTTCCTAGCAGCCAGAGCTCTCCTCTGCAGGCCACAACTGAACGACACAACAGAGCTCAGAGTAACATGTTTTTAGGATTCAGTATCATCTCTGCAGACAAATGGTGATACCTAAGATCATAATCTTTTCCCGACTTTTCCTCGTGTGCAGCCTTTAACTGGCAAAACCAACAAGGTTTTTTTCCTCAATCTTTAACTCGTTCCCATTATCACAGCTCAGGCTTTCTTTCCCACACATATCCTTCAGTAACACCAGACAGACTCTCACACATTAATGGGCCTCCATTTATGTTTAAGACTGAACTTGGGAGGACTTACGGCAGTTTTGATGTGGGCTCTCATCACTGCCATCTCCACAATCATTTGCTCCATTGCACAGCTTCCTCTGGCCAATACAACGCCCGTTCCCACACAGGAACTGGTCTGGGGCACACTGAGGGGTGCCTGCAACAGAAGAAGGGAGAAGCAGCACATCACAGCTTACTGGTGGAACAATAGCAATGGTGAAGAAAAGAATACAGAACATTTTCTAAGATTTGTTACAAACTTTTCATATGAGCACAAATCCATGACTTCCTCTTTTCCTTGAATTCAGCTCATCTAGCACTCCTTACTGCTCCACATATTTTTATGCTGATTTGGAGGTCTGCAAACACTCTTCCAGTCTGAGTCCACTATTGCTTTACCATGAAGTTCATCTGACTAGCTTATCTTAGAAAGACTGGAAGGTCCTGGCTTAGCTCCCTTTGGTTCCAGAATCCACAACCCTATTCAGCATGTGCAAAGGAGGAGTCAGTTCCTCACTTTAATAACCTGATCTGTCACACCAGCACAGCTATGGATCTTAAGCCTGCCTAGGAAGGAACATCTTGTCTAGCCCTAACTGCACTTTGATGGACTTGGAATGAGATTTACATGCATCCCTGAAATCTGAGCTCAGGCAACAGGATTTCACATGACCTACACGCTTCAACTTCTGCTGTTGGCAAGGAGACTGTACAGAATTCTTGTAAGCAAAGTAATACTGTTTATAGGGACTTTGCCAATCTGATTGTTTCTTCAGCAATAAATGCACTGTCCTGTTGCCTCTTACTTGTACCTCTTGAGCTGACTTGATTAGCAGTCCCTAAATCATCACCCTCTGATAATCTTATGAAGATAATAGGACAATACAGCTACCAGCAGAGAAAAAATCAGATTGGCAGACTGCTTGTAAACAGTGTGGAAAAGGGTAGTTGTGAGATTAACAAATACAGTTAAGAACTACAGACACACCAAGTAGGAACATAAAACCAGACCACATGCAGATTCACTTTTCAGAGCACAGGAATACTGTATATGAAGGATTCTGAAACTTGGACTTCATTTGTTGTATTGATCATAAAGATCCTTACACCAGCTGATTGCCTAACACTTTAGGAATCTTCTCTATGGCCAATAAAAATATAATTCTGCTCTAAAACCAAGAGGATTTTAACTCTTGCTACAGACTTGGAACACCACACTATGTCACTTAGATGAGCCAGTACACATCCTGCTAGGAAAACCCAGTTTAATTTTCACCACAGACCTTTCAGTCTCACCATAGACCTAATGTAGAACTGGACAACTAACCTTACAGTAACAATACCTTGTGTTTGGTTTGATGTGGAGATAGTGAATTTCCGTGGCTCTGGAAGTTTGACTTGGCTTCTGGGTGGCAACTGTTCTTTCAGTACCTCTAAATACCTTTGTTATCAGGATGAGGAAACAGGCTTACCAGCTTGTCTTTAAGTACAATTGCTTTTTCCAAGATCACCACACTGATGCTCACAACAGCTGACTAATCGAGAACAGCTGCTCTCAAATGACTACAAAGTGTGCCTCTCCAGTCCTCTGAGCTCAGCTTTCCCTGTAAAACACCCACTCTCCACTCCTCAACAGCCCCAAAACAAGAGGTACAGTATCACAAATCCATTTTGTCACCCCTAAAACCACTGCCCAGAATACACTGATGCAGAAAGATCAGCAGACATAGCTGGGCTCCGCTCACTAGGATGAATTCATGGACCAGTACACTCTATTCTTCAACAATGCCTATAGGCATCCTGAAGGCTTTAAGGAAAAGAAAAGATTCTAGACATTCCTTGAATCCTACCATAACACTAGGGTGTGTTGAAACACTTATCCTCTCCATAACCACTATCATACAAAAGAATAGTGATATGTGAAATGAATACTAGAAAGAGTAACTCCTGAGCAAATATCTAAGGGGGAAGCTGACACCCTTAATCCTCTAAAACAAAGGCTTTATTCTCTTCCACTAAATGTCCTTTTTGATTCCACTGCCTGCTGGAATTGTTCAGCAACTTCACAATGCAACATGAAAGCTATCCAGAACTACCTAAAAGGCGTAAGTTAGTATAGCCCATGTGACAAACGTAGTAACTTGGCACATTATTGATGTTTCCAAGTCTGAATGGAATTGTCCCAGAGCTCTATGATAATTCACAGTGTAGGGACAAGATAGGAGAATACTTGACCAGAAAACACCTTCACCTAACTTAAAGCACACAGACCTGCACAAGTTGGCAAGCATATAAGACAGTCTACAGATCCCATTCTCTAGGAAGGACAGAAACTCTAGGCTGAACTCACTGAAGCAATGCGAAAGAGACTTCACTACCTATCACCTTCAGGATGGGAACTTAATTAGCTATTAAGCAGCAAGTGAGCAGGTCAAACCTGTGTTCTCACAGTTCTCCTCATCACTGTTGTCAGAGCAGTCATCTTCTCCATCACAACGCCAGGACAGACGGACACAGCGTCCCGATTTGCAGCGGAACTGGTCAGCTGTGCACATAGATGTAGCTGAGGGTCCAAAAAAGGAACGTTAGATGAGCAAGAAGGATCAGAAGAGACCCAATTCCAAAGCTAACTGTCCCAAACACTCTTTTGCACCCACAGAAGCGGAATGTTTCCACCAGTTCCCAGCACTCACTGCAGTTCCTCTCATCTGACTGGTCATCACAGTCAAAGTCGCCATCACACCTCCAGCCAGCATTAATGCACAAGCCACTGTTGCACATGAACTCTCCAGATCGACAAGGCTGGTGAGATGCTACAGAGATGATAAAACACAAAAAGAGCAAACTCAGACCAATGTAACAATCCCAAAGCTCCTCAGTACCACCCTTACCCTCCATTATTAAGGAACTTGGTCCTGAGTAGATTTTTCCTGGAAAATGCTGTAATTCTTGTAAGCAGAAGTGCACTGACTACACAGTTCTCATAATTGTTCTCATTTTCCAGAGTTAAACAAAACCCTAATAACGAAGGAACCAGCTTATGTGTGAACAATTAGATTGCCATCTACACTGTAACCCCTCCTCCAGCCAACACAAAATGTATTTAGGTTTGCAACTCTGATTCTTGGACAAGGACATCACCCTGTGCTAACTTACAGCAGTCAGATTCATCAGACCAGTCCCCACAGTCATCATCACCATCACAGTGGTAGATGTCCAAGATGCAGCGTCCATATGCACACTGGAACTCCTCCAAGCTGCAGGTGGCAGCTGGAACATCTGATGCTAACAAGGGAATCAAAGAAAAAATGTGTGAGGTGACAAGGTGCAGTCCAGCTTGGAAGCAACCTTCTCAGTCCCATAATGGATTGGCAAGTATACAGTGGAAAGGGGTTGGAAATTACTAGCCATTGCTGCATATCTCTGCATGATTTGTATTACAGAGAGGAATGCTGGTTTTGCTTCACTGAAAAGCAGGTTAAACCTATAAATAAAGACACTCATGCAGACAATCCAGTAAATACAATTTTTTAAAAAAGTTACATAGGATATTAGGCTATAAAGACTCAACTTTTCAAGAGCCATTAAATTCTAGAGAAGCAAAAAGCTATGAAGGAAGAGTTGATGGGAAAGCGTCAGAAAGCATCCAAGAGTGTCACCTTCCATCTTAGGCTTGAAACAATATGTCTTAGTGCCCAGAAAGTGTTTAAAGTGTTTATCACATCTGAAAAAGGTAGATAGAAAAACAGAAAAACGAAGAAACCTTAGGGATAGCTCCACATAAAGGACTGAGGCATGACAGAATGCAAGGTTAAACTAGGGAATGATCCCTCTAAAATTTTAACAAAAATAAGCACTTGAAGGCCAAAGGAAGCAAGCAAGCAGCAGGGTGTCCAAGCCAGCACCTGACCTTTGAGGATTGCCCCCTCCTTTTCCTCTCAAGCTCTGGCCAAAACAACCATGCCTATTCAGTAAGAAGCACTGCCAGAGAGATGACCCTGGGCAAAGCCAAACAAACTAATGGTCAAGGATTTGCCTACTGCTCTCGGTTCAACAGTACACTAAGTGGGAAGGCATGAAAAATATTTCGAGTTCCTCACAACAGAATCTGACACCTCTTCTCATACGGTCTGGAGAATGCACTGTATATTTCAGATATACAAGTCTCCCAGCTGAGGAGTTCTGAATATAAATCTATTAAACAAAAATGAAAAGGAAGACTGAAAAGAAATAGTCTAGGAAGTGAACTACACCTGCCTCTCCAGCCTGAAGTAATGGGCACAACCTGAAGGCATGAACTAAGAGCTTTAATTCAGTGAGTGTCCAGTGGCTGGATATGAAAACGTGTGTTAATGTGTCCCTCACCAAAGGAGCCTGAGTGATTCAGTTTCCTTGAGAAAATGAAGTCAGTGACTTAAATTACCATGTTGTGTGATTCAATTACAACACGCACATCCCCAAAATAAACAAAAAGAAAAGAAAAAAAACCCAGACAAAAAAGTGTAATCCCACCTTGTCCCAGATGAATGACAAACATGATTGTAGATAAGGAAAAGATGACAACCAGATGGACGAAGATAAAAGAACAGGAGGTAGCCAAACTGAGCTTCTTAGCAAGTTACTTAAAATGTCTTATAGAGACAACTGCCAGCCAGGATGGAAATAGCATTCCAGCTCAGAGAAGCAGGGACGCCACTTCTGGGTGCCCCTCCACTCCCACAGGAGGCAATGCTGGAACATCTCTCTTCCCCTCCTGAGGGTCTATTCATGGCCTTCGGTGAAGTGACAGGCAAGGGAACAAGAAAGGCAGAGAGCGAAAGGAGAGGGAGAGAGGCTGGCTTCCTCTTAGAGTCCTTTCCTGGCTTAGAAATTTTTGCAGCCTCTGGCTTTCTGCCAACTCTCATTATCTGGAGAGATAAAAGGCAACTCCGCCATGCATCCACTCCCCCTGCCCTTCAGGAGCTGGCGGCCCTCATCCCCCTCCCAGAGCCTTTTGAAGTTTCCTGCTATCTAGAACAAATTCTGCAAAATGCCTTTGAGAGCAGGGAGGGGGAAGGGACCACTGCAAGTTCCAGAGACATGGACAGTGCTCACAGACTCAGGAGAGAGGCAGCGTGGGTTAGAAAGGGACACAAACTCCTGTCCCACTTGCTACAAGCCTGTGAAGGTGAAGAAGGAAACAACTGTTGTGGGTTCTCATGCTCCAACACCACCCCCCCCTCCTTCAGCATCAGTCACTTGTTGGGCAACATCCTGCAAAAAGCATTTAAGCGAAAAGAGACTGGGCAGCTAGGAGATGTCTTCAGTGTGCAGTACCTGAGGGTGCTTTCAACAAGCAGAGTACCCCTCTGCTTCCAAAATTTCAGTCAGGAATCAGACAAGAGGAAAAAGAAGGGAATAGTATTCTTGCCTTCCAGCTGCCCTTCAACTCCTCCAGTTTTGTAGAGAGCTATATTCAGTAAAGCATAAACCTGCTCTGACTCAAGGTCACAGCTATGGGAAGGAACAGAGAAGCAGCAAGGCACAAAGTATGCCTGTGAGGTAACACAAGAGAGACACCATTCTTTTGTGCCCTCTGGGGTAGGCAGCAGAAGGCAGCATAGCTGCCAGTACAGGCAGGACTAACTTGCTTTTGATCTCTGCTGCAGAAAACATGCCAAAACCCAAGGCAAGAGCAGGTCCAAAGGACTATTTCCTGTGATTACAAAGGAAAGCACTTACGGCAATTCTCTTCATCTGAGCCATCCTTGCAGTCTGTGTCCCCATCACAGAACCAGTGCTCAGCTATGCAGCTGCCATCACTGCAACGGAACTCCTTGTCTGAGCACTTTCTCATATCTGCAGAGACAGCAATGCAAACAAAGCCTTGGCTTTTCTCAGAGTACCCAGGAAAACACCACACCATCCTCCTGAAGCTCCTAGGGCACCCACAAACAAGACTGCTCATTAAACCACACATATCCATGCCAGGCAGGGCCTGAGCAAAACCATCATAGTTCATTGAACTGACACAGGGTGCTGGATTCAACAGGAATCCAAGGGGACTTCACAAAGGCATGTCAAGGAATGAAAGGTCTCGAGTGATTTTTTTTGCCTGGCAGGTAAGCCACACAGCCCAAGATCCTAAGCAGCCAGCCCTTGTAATGGAATATCCCTCAAGTTCAGCCCAGAAAAGCCATCTGGGAGCTTTAGCCGTCTTCAGGGGATCCTAGAACTGCACAGGCTGGACTCTGCACAATTTCTTTTGAAGTACTGTGAGGGCAGTATTTACATTACTCACCACACTGCTCATCACTGTTGTCCCCACAGTCATTGTCACCATCACAGTGCCACAGGCTGCGAATGCAGTATCCATTCTGACATGAGAACTCATCTTCCTCACACTCCCTTGGAGCTGCAGGGACACAACAGGGATAAGGTGAAGGCAAGGCAAGAAGATTTAGCTTGCAGAACACCAGATGTGTGACATGTTACAAATCAAGCAACATCATCCTCCAAGGACACCGTGATGCTGGAGAGCTGATTCCCCTAACAAATACCAGGAGAGCCACTGGGAGATTTCTTGAGTGTCTCTTTTCCACTCCGTTCACATGCCAACAGTACAGCAGTCTCTAAAACTTGAGAACATAGGTTGAAGGAAGTAGCTGGAACAGAGCGATGAAGCCACCCATCCGATGCTGGTACATATTCCAGCACAGCCCCAAGCCAGACTCAAGATAACCCTGCACAGAGAAAAGGTAATCCACGCCTCTTTTCAAGTGAATTAATGTCCCTATCATTATCTAACAAATAACTACTGGCAGTGCTGTATTTCCACCTTCTTTTCACAACAATGCCAAAGCTGTC
Organism: Melanocharis versteri; assembly: GCA_013397845.1. Lineage (NCBI taxonomy): Eukaryota > Metazoa > Chordata > Aves > Passeriformes > Melanocharitidae > Melanocharis > Melanocharis versteri. Next base: position 436,258 of record VZTG01004651.1, read on the forward strand.
TTCAAAGCAAAGGACATCTTCACTGAAGAGGGAGAGAGAAAATTTGAACTTCCTCTTCTGAACACCTCAGTATTTGCAGCCTCATTCCACTCTCCTTGCCAGTCTCCTAAGTAAGCTTGTCTGCAGACCAGTAAGGAAAGTAAAGGGACTGCAGATTTAGCACCCAAGGACTTCAGTCCAACAGAAACCCTCCTATGGTTACTGCTAGTCTGAATAACCCCCCAGGAACCTCTCATGCGCAGAACCTTGTCTTTCTCCTTTCATTAGTTTCAAAATCACCCTTCTCCACTGTTGTCTTAGATATGAGGGCATTTCAACCTTTTATGAAAAACAGAAAACCAAACAGGCCCAGACCTAAATATCTTTTCCTTCATGAATATATTTGAATAGACCGGAAAACGGAGCTTAGTCCTGCATTCCAGAGCATCACACAGGATGTCAACCCCTGAACTTTGCTTCCCAGTCCTCTGCCCAAAAAGGCAGGCAAAGATCAGGGATATACTGATCAGAAAGTAAACTTACTTCCATGCATGCAGTGCACATGGAATACTTCATAGTCGAGTTTTATTTCCACGTTTCTTCAGATGAAGTTTCTCCATCTGAGTCACTCTGGGGCACCATGCACACAACTCTGTGTAGGCAGTATCCCTACAGCACCTCCCTCTCCTCAAGAAGCCCTGTCTGAAGGGACAGGATGCTGGTGACAGCCCAGCACTGCAGAAAAGTCAGACAGTGGAACCTGATGCCACAGGAAGTCAGCCAGACAGGCAGTTCAGTAGGATTTGGCAGGGGTTAGGTGTTTCCACTAACAGGGGAGGGCATGAAGAGCTCAGCTCAGGGAAGTGCTTCATGGGACATTAACTTGCAGGGCTGCAGGGCATAAACGGTTCTACAGCTGGATGAAGAAGCATCCCCTCCCCCAAGACAGGCATCTGAACAGCAAGCCAGGTGCCAAGGCAGCAGGGCTTACAGGTACACACCTCTGTCAGAGGCAGAATATAGCTTCCTACAAGCCACAGGTCCAATTCAGTGGATAGACTAGACTCTTACATTCCTGTAACTAAAAGGGTCAACTTTCCCCAGCCACAGCAGGCAGGCACTGCACCCACCCTCTTCCCTCAGGTAGGTGACTTACGGCAGTCCTGCTCATCAGAGTCATCCTCACAGTCATTGTCTCCATCGCAGACCCACGACCGGCGGATACATTTTCCGTTGTCACAGTGGAAGTCCAAGGGGGAACAAGTAGGCAGCACTGAAAAAGCAAAGAAACACCTCATGGAGCTGCAGCCAGCTTCCTGCTTGAAAACAAAGTTCCTTCCCTTCTGAGGGAGCAGAGCTACATCTCTTAGAAACAAATGACAATATTTCAAGTCATCAGGAAAAGCTGTTCCTCAGATGGGGGTCAGGGTCTATAGCTTGGCAGTCTCTGTTCCCCAGAGAAACACTGACCTTTCCACAATAAAGTAGCTGTCGCAATTCCCCCACTGAGTTCCTTTTTCCTCTTTCATCCTTGAGCCTGCTGTCGTCCCATAACTGCACTTGTTTTATAACAAACAGAATTAAACTATCAACATCTTTCCTGCATGCTTCCCAGTGTAGTCCATCCTGTTTCTATTACACAGCAAGTTCCTCAGAGGGAGAACTATCAGAAGCAATGTTTTGGGGAATGGGGCTTGACAAAGTAACGTGCTACAGTGTGTTTCAGCATGGGCACTCTGTCAGGTTTTTTGTCTAAGAAATCTGCAAGGAGACGCTTAGAGGCAGGAATCCACTGCTGGGGTAATTTGCTATACCTCAGGCATGGACAACAGAGTCCAAACCTTGACCAAGGTTTCCATCTAGAAAGGATGGAAAAAGGGGACAGACATGGGATGATGCTTGCCTACACAGAAGTATGTTTATAATGGAGTGGAACCACAAATCCACAGTGTTTGAAGAGGCCTGGAGCCTCAAAGCTGAAATTCAAGGGGGAGCATCAGCCCCATTCTTTCCCCCACAGATGAGAGGAACACTCAACCCCGAGAGGTTCATGCTTTTAAGTGCTGCCAGCTGTGGTAGGCGAGGGGCTGCACAAGACTGTTCCTGACAGGTGTGTTCTCCAAAGAACAGCATTCGCTCAGCGATGTGAAGGGGCGAGGGCTAGAAAGGCTACTGCCTGAAAGCCTTTCATCCCAGCCCAGCTTGCCGACAGCATCTCCCATCTGTCACCAGGCAGGCCAGCCCTTTTCTGCTATGCTGCTACTCCTTTTCCTGCCAACACTATCCCGGAGGTGGGAGTGAGAGCGGAGGGAGGTGGGTAAAAAAAGAAGGTGAAGACAGCAGCCGCACACAAAAGGAGGATGATTTAATAAGGAGAACAAATAGTCACATTTTCAGCTTTTCCAGCTTTCTCAACCCTCTGTTTCCCCTTGGCGCAGGACTGCTGTCAGTGTCCTGTTAAAGAAGCATGGATTATACATACTAAATCATTCACTGCTCTCCATAGCAAGTCCTCCAACATTTCTCACCAAGGGCCTGTCCTAAAAGCCCCCCTCTGTAAGAATACATTAGAGCAGATAAATTCAGAGTTTCGCAAACATCCATTTTTCTAACCACAAATTCGGATCATCTTCTCAGCTGTTCCTGTGGTGTGGCAGGCATTTCTGTATCTGAGGATATCACTGCAGATGTAATAGCTCTCAACATTCAAAGAACTTGGCACTGGCCCTTGGGAAAAGGTCCTCCCCATCATGTCCAAGCTACCCCATGCAGATATCTATCCACCTCATATCCAGCTACTTCTAGGCCCCAGAGGGGTATGAAGGAGAGGGAAGCACAAAAATCTGTATTTTCCCTCTACAGGTTTGACAGCACCCTGATCTTCCAATAGCTGACCCCTTTCCTTACATTGCACTTTCTCTGGGCACCCCAGTGCTGCTGCAGCAAAATGAAGAAGGAGTTTCCTCTTCTTCCTCAGGGCAGGTAGAAGTAGAAAAGTCTTCACTTTCCAAACTCTGCTTCCAAATAAAACCAAGACATTTTTGGACTCAAACGGTCAGTCCCACAGATCAGACCTCTCTCCCCCAAGCACAACTTCCAAATACTGCACACTGAGAAAACCTTCCCTGGCCTCAGCTGCAATTTCGGGACTAAGACCATCCTCCCAGCATATGCTTTAGCATGACTAATCACCAAAGGACTGCACAGGAGCCACCTGGAAGGGAATTTGCATGCTTACTCTCCAGGGGAGAATTCTTCAGCTCCCAGAGGATTAAGCCATTAGCGCTGGTTCAGAGCAGTTACCATTATCCCACTGAACTGCTGCATCCCTTCATGAGGTAACATAAAATGAAAATCCACCCCTACAGGGAGCAGTTCAGCCAATTTTATACTCCCCCTAGATAAAAAAATCAAGCTTCAAGCACAGGAGAAGAGAGCAAAACACGTATTTTTTTGTTTTGCCATATACAAAGGAGGACCGAATTCCCCAACCCAGCAGAGAGCAAGTGTGTGCTAGCCCAGACAGCACTGGGGTGGGGGCAGGGTGGGATTACATCCCCTTCTACAGGAGCTCTCCTTTAAAGGAGGAAGAAAAACCACAAACCCACTTGAGACCAAAAAACCTAAACTAATGAATGAGGGCTGATGTCTCACAGAGCAGAGGAACTGCCAATGGGATCAGGGCAGGGATCCACATAAACGTGTAACCTGAATCTAATAATGGTCAGAAACAGATGCTTCAAAAGAAAATGCAAGAAATTCTGGGAGCAGCTTTCACATGGGGGCACTCTCTTTCTAATCCCCCTCTTCCTAGCTCTGCCCTCCCAATCCCTTCTTCCCACTAAAAAGCGTACTGCTTACACAGAGGCATTCCTGCTTCCTTCTATTTGTTCTAAGCACATCAGGCTCCAGTTCCACTGCAGAGCCCTTTGCTCTCGAATTGTTACTAATCAGCTCTTCCATTGGCCATTTATTACCTCATATTTTGATGAGTTTTATTCTTATAGAGTTAAAGCTGAGGCCGTATCACTAGCCCACAGCGAATGTTTAGTACTGTTGTAAATATATCCAAAGTGTTCCGAAATTTGAAGTTAAGAGGAAATTCAAAAGTTAGGAGGTCACACTTAGGACACTCAAACAACCACCACTATGTTTTGCTCTGACCCAATGGAGCAGCTATATAATCTGGTAAATGTATTGCTTTTACTCATGTAGCTAATTTTAAAAGCCATAGTCAGAAGATGGGTACGTGCAATACAAATGAAGCAGCAAGAACTCTTCATTGACAGAGGTGGAACAAGACCTCTTCATCTTGCTGGAGGACAAGCTGGATTAGCACCAAGACTAGAAACTGAATCCCCATATTCTCTTCCCAGCTTGATACTGATGCATGACCCTGGGACAGTTCTGCCTCTTTAGCCCCCTTCTCCAACCTGTAAAATTAATTTTATCTATTACTTTCTAAAACAGCTGCAAGTCCTTCATAGGCATCACTTCCACTGATAAGAAAGCAATCACTGGTTGTACTAACATGCTTTCACCAGTGCTCATAGCAGGATTAGGCTATGCCAACAGTAAACACAGTTAAGTCTCAACCCCCCTTCTCCGCTCAATTCCAGCTTGATCTTTTCATATCTATGCAAAGAAACAATATTTTCCTAAAAGAGATGAGCAAAGGCAAGCCCCAGGATGGAGTTTAAGGCAGGCAAATGCCCAGACAGACAGGGACTAACTTGCCTCCCCAGGCAGAGCCAGAGGCAGGACAGGGAGCAAACCCAAGGAAGGGGAGCCAGTGGGAAGAACTAGGCTGGGCAGCAACAGCTAAAGAGAGCACATCTGTCAACTGACAGTGAGCAATACAAAAAGGCCTTTGAACTTCCAACCATTTCCCTGAGCTCATCCCTCTGCATGGTCACACTGGACATCATCCAATGTTTCAGCAAAGCTAGGTCTATCATAAGCCTGCTATTCCTCCCCCTCTCCCAACTCCTATTACACAGGACACTCTTTTATTGCCAAGCAGAGGGAGAAGGGGGAGGGCAGGGGAAAAGGGAAGTTTATAAGGTGAAACGCAGACTGAATCACGTCCCACTGTCCTTTGAACACTTTATCCCTGTTGCCTGTGGGGAGCAGGTTGCTTTGTACCCAAGGACAGCAAGCAACTGGTGTTCAGAGCTCTGGAACGCAGAGAGGCTTGAACAATACTGGCTGCTTAATTAGATAAACTCTCATTCACGTGAAAAATGAGAAGTTAATTTTAAAAATAAATACAACAACAACATATATATACATACATATATACATCAAAAATCATGCTACCTACATTAGAAAAGTGCAGCCTGATCCCCAGCTATGTCCATACTCTTGCATGTGTATAAACACATACATACCCACAAACAGATCTGTTTGCTGAGATCTGCAGCACAGCAGGCAAAAAGTCCAGGGACAAAAATAAAGGAGGTCAGTCCACTCAGGAAGAAAAAGGAGAAATTGCATTTTACTAACAAGCATTTTGGAAAATCTAGTTCAAGAAAAACATAAAATGTTATTGCACTGCTGAACTGTATTTAAGGATGTTGCCGGTCAAAAGAAAAAAAAAATTAGAAGACTATCAGCATCCAATCTTTCACAGCCCTTTGATCACAAGCACTCTGCCTGAGGGGGCATTGCATTAATTCTTGTGCCTTTTAAAGGAAACACACATACTCCAGGCCCTAAAACATGACAACGTTGCAGATATGGAACTGGTGTGTTTTCAACAGAATATTGAACTATTGAGAAGAGTTTTTAGTTTGTAAAACTTGAAATTTAGAAGTAAAGCTTCACCTGAGCCATTGCATCTGAGCTCAAGACTTGTGATTATGTGAACGGCAGAAGGAAAATTATTCTTTCAAAGTTTCCATTAATTTTAGTAAAAGAGCTGTGAGATTTTTACCCTAATGCGATCTTAAAAATTTTTGTTATGGGGCTGATGAGGAGGTTATAATGATAGTCCTGCCTGGCAAGGAAGAGACCTTCTATTGGGCTTGAATAAGCTGTAGTTCAACAGGAACTGTGTCGATTTCTCCATGAGATGGAAACAACAGATCACTTTCAGTAATCTTTAAGGTAGAAGAAGTAAATTTTTCCTTCAGTCCTTTTAAATGAATAAGTATTGTTCAATAGTGCATGGAGCTAAGCAAGCAAGTCTGTGACCCAAGAGGTAACACATTTACAAGTTAATTATGTACGATACAGATCCAAAATTCAGAGCAAGAAGGCTCTTCTGGGGGGATGGTTATGGGGTGATTTGGCATATCTCATGAGAAACAGAACTATTTATCAGTCCTCAGGCCAAGTTTACTCAGTTGTCCTTTCACCCTTGCCACAGGAAGTAAGGCTCATTCACACCACGAAGGACTTCAAAGGGCATGCAGGAGGGCAGAATGAAAACCATTCCTCTGCCTGCATGCGGCTTTCGTTAGGGACAGGCCAAAGTAGTCTCTGCTGGCACAAGGGATGAAGGCAGCTGAACTACTCTGTGCATGTGTAGCAAGGGTTCCCAAGCCAGACACTGTCAGCAAGCCAGAGAGCTGACACCAGACAGAGTCTATGGAGCTGGCATGACAGCTGGCAGGTTGCTTATTGCTATTATTACTACAGCACTCTGGCTCGTAAACATGATCCAGAGCAGGAAGCAAACATGTCACGGAATAATTGGCTTCCATCACAGCAGGGCTTCAAATTTGCAAGGGGAACAGTTTCTGTCACAGGTAAGCAGAGGGAGGGCTCTCCCAAAACCAAAAATGCCTATGGAGAGGCAGGCATCCTGAGGACACCAATACAAGTATAAAGTGCCTGGGGTATGCAGAAACAGTGACAGCTGAGGAAAAATTTAGTGCAACCAACTCAAGAAGTGGTGATTTGTCTTATAGTATGCAACAGAATATTAAAAACCAAATAAAGTAAAACACACCATATTTTAAGAATTCATCTCAAAACTGAAAATATATCTCAAAAGGAGTGTTTCCCATGTCTGCTCTTGTTTTTCATAGTTGTAACTCCACTCACTGCCAAGTATCTTGCTTTTTATTTTTTACACCACACACTGCATTTCAAGCTGTTATTCTTTAACAAAAATGACAGATTACCAATACAAGGCTACAAAATTTTATTAATACAGAATTTAGCAAACTCCAATCAACTACTCAAGTATATATGCAGTACTATATAGACATAGGTGCAAGACTGAATCTTGACTTGCTGAAGTAATTTGCACCTTAACCGCACAGCCTGTTTCACTCTCTTGCTTTATTAGGAGTCCAGTAGTCCAATGTCTTCCCATTTCCCTCTCCTCTTCCCAAGAAATTAGAGAGAACTCTCTCAGGAACCCATTCTTCTCATTGTACTGGCTTACATTATACCTATGAGCATATGATACACTGAAGAAAAGTACACCTTAAAAAGGTGTATTTCCCTGGGAAATTTGGACATTCACAGGAGAAAAAAGAAAATCTTGCAACCCTAAAACTAGCATGCAGCAGACCAGTGGAAAGGTGGGATTCCTTGCAAACACATCTGTTCACTCTTCCTGAGACATCTACTTGATATTATAATGCCTGCCTGTAAAACTCAGAGCTGCACATCCATACAATTGCTGGAAAAGAATCTCAATAGCTTTAGCATCTCAGAAGAGTCCACATAAAGTGGTTGCACAGACTGAGGTTCATAACTCAGAACAAACAGCTGGGCCCACTCCAGCATGAAGACTAGCCCCATGTTTTTTGAGAATTTTTTAAAGTAGGCCTTTAGTATATCTGGGGCTTGCTGAATGACTTCACCAGCACAATCTAAATCATTAGCACAGTGTTTGTATTTAAAAGAAATTTACTAATTTCAGTCAATAAATAAAACCATAAATCAAGTCCGAAACAGAGAAGCTCAAAATCTCACTCCAACCAGAAAACTGTACGCATGTCACAGACAAAAGCCAGGGAAGGAAAAAAAAATTGGTGAATGACTGTTCTCATGTACTAGGTGCATCACTGCTGATTTGTGAGAAGCTTAAATTGATTTAAAGTTTGAGTTGCTGTTCCAATGGCAGAAACCAGGGAAGGTTAGAGAAAGATCCAGTAGAGGAAGATAAATTTCTCTCTCATGTTCATTGACAGGAGCCTTAAATTTTCAGCTTTAAGGAAACTTTTAGGAAAGGAGTTTCATGAGACCAGGCCTTTTTTTCCACTCTTCAGTTCTACCATGCTCTGTGGAATCCAAAGAGATGAGGTAAAAAAGGAACTTACTTGTTTCTCCAAGGAAAGAGGCTTTCTCTATTCATCTCTATCATGCTACACCCACTCAGAGTGACATTTCACATCAGTTCTCACCTAGCTGGGCTCAGCCCTCTTAACTAAGATGCTAACACTATGCAGATACACAGTACCTGCAAGGTAACATCTCTCAGCAGATCCCAAGACCCGTGAATGTTATTTCAGTGTTTGCCATTCCCTCCCTTCACAGGGCAGCCGGGACAGAAACCAGAACGTTACTTAAGAGGGCAGAAACCCTCAATACGCCTCTTTGCACTGTTTACTGTCCATTAACATTTACAGAAAAATCATATAATTTAATTCCGAGATAATGCTTTTGCAAGGGTGGAAAAATGAGAGGTACTTTTCTCTGTCCCTCCTCTCCCTCTAACATATTCATGTCCAACCACCACCTAAAAACAGCTGCAAAAAAAGCCAAAGTTGGGCTTTCACTGTGTTTTATATCAGTGGACAATGGCTTTGTTAGACTCCGAGCCAGTCAAAAGTAGATCATCTACAATCAAAACCTTTTGCCACACGAATGGTAGGATGTGCCTGTAAAACAGAGAAGCACCTGCGGAGAAAAAGATACTCAATTTTCCCAAACACAAGTCAAGGATGGTATTCTTACTGCAGCCATCTTCATCGCTGAGGTCGCCACAGTCATTGTCTCCGTCACATTGCCACTGAGCAGGGATGCACGTGCATTCACCAAAAGCATTGACAGCACAGGTAAAATGATTACGTCCACAGGAGCACTCAGTGCTACTTGTAACACCTGTAAAGGAAGAAGAAAAGAAAGATGTTTTGAACAGATCCCATCTATTTTAGAGTAAACATTAAATACAAAGTGACATCACAATTTTCCTCTGTGTACACACTACTGTGTACGAACACATCCTCGACTGCAAAGGAAAACATTCACCCTCCCCACACTGCTGAAAGTGGAGATCAATTACTATGCACAGTTTCTTGGAAAGAGGCTCTTTGAAGGCAACAGCAAAGTGCAACCTGCCAAAAAGAGACTTGGGAATCAGCTGAAAAATAACTCAGCACTAATCACAAACATTCAAGGAATGACAGGTATCAGAACACCCCTTTTATTTTACAAACTCAGTCTTCTCCTAGACCACACCGCTGATGCTGCTCTTCACTTAGTTCTGACACCACAATACAAGGGAAAACTCTCTGAAGTAGAATCCTTGCTATTTGAAGGGTCTTCTCCAAACCCTGAACTTTTCAGATGAAAACCTTTTGCATGTCACTATTTTAGACATTTCAGACTCCAGTGAAAGTGGAAAAAAATCTTCTATTATTAACCTGTAAGCATTATACTGTGACATCAGGCTGTGCATAACTGAGACATTTATAAGAACAAGAGGACTTTCAACTTTACAAACTGACAAAAAGAAAATGCAGTCCAAACGATTATATACAACCTGATAAGAATATTTTTTCCAGCCTTAAAGTTAGCCCAGGGACCTCCCAGCCTTCCTTTCCCACCTTCAGAACAACTCTAACACACCTCTTGACTCTCACCCCTGTGCAAGTGCAACTATTTATGATATTATTCCACACTTTCTCTTAAAAAAAATCTCTGCCTCGATAAAGAACAGGCTATAACCCCCCACAAAAGGAAAAGGTCATGCCTGAACTTCTGTCTGACATAATCTAGACAATCTATATAATCAATATCACTGTTAAACAAATGATTACTCTATCAATCATCAACTCCCTCAGGCTAGTTTGGTTGGATTTTTTTGCATGGTTCCTTCTTTCTCCATTTCAAACAAACCTAAAGCTCTTAGATTAAACAACAGATTATCATAAAGAAAGAATTACAGAGAAATACCTGCCCCAAGTGGTAATCACATACATACTGAACTATTTTCAGGCTTTTTGATTTCATTGATCTCACTTGTACACCTAGTGTACCTGTGATTAACCATAAACTGTATCAATCTAAGCAAAAAGAAAAAACAAGCCTCATAATTTCCTTATTTTCCATTCTAATTGAGAAAAGCAATATCTGGAAAATTGATGTAATATTTCTACAACTCTTTCAACAGCAGAATTCCTTCCAGTGAAGATATCCACCTGTGCAAGTAAAGCAAAGATTTTACTTCAGAGGGGGTGCACTTCTTCCTTGAAAAAGGAAGCACAAAATCTGCACAAAACTGGCTGAAGAGGTTTCTGCCAGCCTCACTGCTTGCTTGCAAATGCTACACTGCAGGTTGCAAGGCCTTACTACAAACTATTTTCCAAGCTGAACTGCACCAACAAATTGGTTGTGGGATTTCTATTCAGTCTGTCATGGGCTTAAAAACCTTTTATTCTTTTGCTCATGTCCACTACAAGTTATCTTTGAAAGCTTTAGTACAAAACATACATCTCAAAGTATTACTGCATACACTAGAGAAAGCAGCCAACATCTGGTGTAACAAGGAATAAAGGCTAATGAACAGGAGGTGAATAAGAAATGAAAGACGGCAGAGTGGTCAGATCTTCAGAGGACTTACCAGGTATGGCCAGGGCAAAGGCTGGCTCAAAAAGACAGCAAGTGGATGATGTAGTTCAGAAGGCAAGAAAAGCAACAGACATCCCTAAGGAAAAACAATTCATCATCTATGCAACATTTCAGACTAGTAGAAATAAACTAAGGGAAATTCAGAAGAACCACAACTACCCACAAATATCAAACAGGTTTCTTCAAACCAACAACACAGAAAATTCAGAACTAACCATCTTCTGCTGCCACCTACAACCTTTTAAAAAGGCAGAACTAGTTGTACATTGTATCCAAAGTAGCTGCTGTTTAAATTACCTTTTCCAAAGCAATTTTCTACCATTATCCTCAAAAGCACCCCAAAACACTTATCCAGCTACTTTAAGCTCCAATACCCCTTCCTGTTGGAGGACACAAGGCCACTATCATTTAGGTCAGAAAAGATCTCTAAGGTCACCAAGTACAACCCTTAACCCAACACTGCCAGGTCCACCACTACACCGTATCTCTAAGTGCCTCATCCATATGCCTTTTAAATACCTCCAGGAATGGAGACTCTACCATTCCCTGGGAAGCCTGTCCTCCAGTGCTGAAAACCCTTTTGGTGAAGAAATTTTCCCTAATATCCAACTTAAACCTCCTCTGACACAACTTGTGGCCATTTCTGCTCATCCTGTCACTTTGTATCTGTGAGAAAAGACACCTATCTCTCTACAGCCTCCTTTCAGGTAGTTGTGGAGAGTGATAAGGTCTCCCTGAGCCTCCTTTTCTCCAGGCTAAACAACCCTAGCTCCCTTCAGCCCCTCCTCTTAAGACTTGTTCTTTAATCCTTTCACCAGCTTTGCTGACCTTCCCCATGAGCAGCATGGCAGTTCAGCTCTGCAACAGCAAAGAAAGAATTGGTGCAGCTGTCCCAGTCTGCAAACTGTAACTCAATCTGCTGTATTGTCAAACACACAGTTCTCTTCAAAGTTGCTACTAATATTAGGTTATATATAAGCACACACATACTAAATCTGTTCTTCTCACCTCATTAAAGTTGCTATGTTCCATCATCTCTGCTTTGTGATTTTACCATGCTACTGAAACTGCTGGAAGCTGAAGGACACGTTATGACCCAGATACCAACACTCTCTCATATGCACTGGCTGGTGTCTGTAGTGCTATTATGTAGGCATACTTTGCTTAACTATTTCGAATTACAACCTTGCAAATCTAATGGTTTGTGATTTGTGACCTTTAGAGGAACTAATCTTCTTGTCATTACAAATCATGATCTAGCCTGGTTTTGCACTTGTCAAGTAATGCACACGATTGTTTGGAAAGAACACCGATTTCAACCTATGAACAGTATCAGAAGCCAGTCCGGCATGGCTAGTCTTTCCCAGCAAAAAGAACAAGGTGAATGAAAGCTGGCACACCTGAAGGCAGCAGGAATTTTCTCAATGATTTCATTGTGGATAGTGTTTCACCTTTGGTGTCTCATGATTATTTCCCCGTGCTCAGAGCTCCAGTGACACTACCCTGTAACTGTATCTGTAACAGTAGAGGATCAGGAAGGATAAAGATGAGAAGCATGTTTTTTCCAACTCCAAGCGGAAGTGGTGCACTTGGTGTGAGAAGCCTTAGCAGAAGATCTACTCTTGCCTCGAACTCTCATTAAACACTGGGAGCGTGAGACAGAAGACTAACCAAGCGCATATATAGAGCTCCAGTGTCACACTTCAATCCCAGTTAGTCAGTGGGCCAGGAACAGGACGGAAATCAGCGCCTGCTGTTCAGGCAACTGGACCAACAATCAAAGTGGACGTATCTAATTGCACTTCTACACATTATTCTGGAGCAGGAACAACGAGAAGCACCTCTGGGCTTAGTAATGACAAATATTTTTCCTGAAACTTCTCATCACATTGCAGGCTTGGACATTTTACTAACTCTCTGTATTCAAAAATCTTTTCACTTATGCAGGAGGCAAAACCCTGACATATTTTAGCAATGCAATATATATACAATGATACAAAAAAGCTAAACAGAGATATTGCCACGTGCTGAGCTGATATCACTCAACTTTCCTGGCCTCTCCTGATGCCTCATGTGATCACAACATGAACTTCCTACTCTCACTTGCCCATGGGTATAAACAACCAAAAAATCATCTTCACTGTCTGTAGTTTGGTTCCCTCCAGATGCATAGCAGCAGGATCCAGTAACCAAACAGTTTTCTAGCAAAGTATACAAACAACCTCCAGATTTTAAAAACAGGAAGTCAATCTAAACACAAGCCTCATACCTAACATCTGCCACCACCTTAAATTTAGCATGGTATGCTCAGTTTCTTCAGATTCCTTCCAAATATCCTCCACATCTTCATATTTATCTGATAAATTAAATGTCTCCTGAGGAAGGGTGAGCTGCCTCCACCCCCCTTAAAACAATAGTTAGGATCTATGTAGTTTTATGTCTAAAGTTGGCAAAGCAGTTACGTCATTTCTGGCTGAAAAGCAGAAGTCAATTATCATCCTGCTATTTCTGCATATTTTTTTTTTGCGAGTGGCGGGAGGGCAGGTCTGCTTAAACAGTAAGTTGTTACTCTGCTTCCCTCACCTCCCAGCAACTCTTCATCAGATCAAACAACACAGCTCCACAAAGCAAAACCTAATACACAAAGCTTCATTTTGTTGATAAGGTCATTTGCAACCCTCAGAGCTATTACAGAGCAGCTTTGTATTAGCCAGAGATTCATAAAAATATTGGCTTTACAAAGAAAGCCTTACTTAATTTACTTAACTAGACAGGATAATTACCAAACTGGACTCTGTAGCTGTTGCTTTGATAGACACAGCAGATTTCTGGTGGAGAGCGAAAACACTGTTTTGCTTAAGTCCTGATGGCATGCTTTATTCCAAAAAGAAAGATTCTAACCCACTCTCTCTTCAGTAAAAATAATGACATATGGCAGCTCTTAACACTATTTTGCAGCAATTCAACCTTTGACAGACTGTTGCTTCAACATGGAATCATGCAACAGTCCAGTTTGGAAGAGACCTCAAAAGATCACCTGGTCCAAGCTTTTGTGGAAAATGGAGCCTGGATGAGACTATCCAGCACCTTGTACAGTTGCATCTTGAGAATCTCCAGTGATGGGGACTCTATCATGTCTCTGGGGAGGTAGTGGGGAGGTAGTATGATTGTTCTCACTGTAAAAAGCGTCTTTTGTTGAGATTAACACATTCCTGGTCTGGCAGTCTCTGGTAGCACTCTAGCACTATCAGAATTTTATCGTACTCACACATGGATGAAGTTTCCTCAGTGAACAACTGCAAAAGATCCTGGCTTCAACGGTCAACGCCATGCTGCCTTTCCAAACTTTATTTTATCCAGGTACCAAGAACCAGCTACATAAAAGAGACTCTTCCACTCCACACCACCCTGTTGATTGTATCTTTTCCCTTTGATCCTAATGCAGAACCTCTTACTGTTATTTTTAAAATCAGCAGTACTAAGTTCACAGCCATCAGTTTGTTTGCACCGCACTCCAATTGATGAGGGCAGATGTTGGATATGTCAGATGGTCTTGAGCATAGCTCAGATGATACACTTTCCTTCTTTATCCAGCACTTCCCTGAATTCCTACAGCAAAGAAGCTCAGCTTTATTTGCTTGCCTGTCTTGAGGGAAAATGAAAATTTTGGATTCCTCTCTTACCCAAGTAGCAGTTTCCCCTGAAGGAAAAAGTACAGTTAATCCAGCTTTAGAAGAGGGATTTGCTGACCATTGTTTAAACTCAGAGCTCTGCTGGCAGACACAGCAAAGGCAACATTACAGCACAACAGCCTGATGTCAGAAGGGGCACCACGCACTGATAAAAGCCAATAGTTTTCTCTTCTTTTCTACTCTCATTACAGAAGCATCTAAAGCAGTTCTGATTGGGTACCCGCATGGTCTTCAAGCTGTTGAAGCCTGCCTAGACTAAAGTTAACATCACTAGGAAGAGCAATCCAAAAGTTTTCAAAGCTCTAAACAGAATTATTACAGTGTTGTTTGACGAAGTATGCAATAGTGGTAAGGTTAAGGAAAAAAAAGACATAAAAAAGCCCTCAACAAAACCACATGAACGAGAGAAGAGATTGAAGATGTTACAGCTTTTTGGTAATGGAGCATGGTGCCTACTTTGGCAGTATCCAGGTGAGAATGAAAGTTTCCCAGTCATAGAAGTTCCCCTTTCAATTTAAAAAAGCAGGGATACCTCAATCCTGAACCAGCTTGTTCTCAATTAAACATGTGACTGAACAAAGTGCTAGGGAGAGGCACATCAAGCACAATCACCTTCAGTTACCATATTAAACTGCACAACTACACATCTTAGACCTCAAAAATGTTACGCTTAATATGAGCACAGGGAATAGAAAGCATAAGGAAGAGAAATTCCACAGGGCATCTGCTAATTAGGACTTGAAGAAAATAAGGATGCAACAAAGTGCAAACTTTGTTTGGTGCAATGGGTGTATGACTGAGGTAGAGTGAGACTGGAACAGAAGCTATATTTTCAGAAACATTGCATGGGGAGAGAAATAGGAGGCCTTTAAAAATATGCTTGAGTCTCTGGAGCCCAATTCTGATCCCATAGAAGTAAAGACCAGCAATCCGACAAAAAACCTCTACCTGCACCCAGGGAATAGGAAAGCATTTACAGAAACAACCATTAAAAAAAAAATACCGAAGAAGCATTTGATTTGAACATAAAAAGACTCAAGGATCAAGAAACAATTGTTACAGTTCCTTCTCCCAAAACTTTAAAGTCATAAATGAATACCTTGCAATAACCAATGTGACTATAACCGAGGTCTCTAGATATTTGTCCTAACTCTATCCATATCTTCTACAGAACTTGACAAAATTACTTCTTTCCTTCTACAAGTGAGTATACTACTATTATGCCACCACAATGTACTGAGGCTTAATGTTTAATCTGTTTCTGCACATACAGAGTCTTTGAACAGAAGGTGCATTATTATTGCCATGAAATCCTACTCAAAATCTTATTCAAATTGGCTGGGTTACCAGCAAATACAGATCAAAAAAGTCAGCTGAAGGGCCGTAAACAAAAGATAATGAGAAATGGCAGCAAGTCAAGCTGCCGGGGGTAGAGATAGCTAGTAGGTATTATAGGCATCAGCATTAGATCCAGTCCCATTAAATAACTTCATTAATGATCTGGAAGAAAGAATAAGTATCAAGTTAAAGGAGCCTGCAAATTATACCAAAATAGGAAATATTCTGCTCCAAACACAACAGAGGAAAAAGAAATAATACAGAAGGGACCTTAGAAGATTAGAATTATGGGCAGGAAATTAAGATTCAACCTTTAAAAAAAACATTTTTTTAAAAGTAGTGCATCTGGTGGAAATTAATTTGAAACAGATTGAACAAATTAATAGAAAAGGCTGGGATGCAGCAATGCCTGGAAAAATCAAGAAGCAATAATAAAAGACTAGCCATTGGTTTCTCCTATGACACAATATGGCAGCCAAAAAAATACTTTAAGCTAATTATGCATAAATGTCACATCATGGAGGAAGAAACTTTCCCCCCATTTGCAGAAGTGGAGTGTAAGATTAAGGTCCATATGGAGGCTTGCACAGGGAAATTAAGCAACATGTTCTAACTACAGTAACAAAACGTTTATTAAAAGTGTGTTATGGCACACAGTTCCCTCAAGACTCCAAAAAGATTCTGTTTGAAGCCTGAACCAACATGGTATATTTTTATTCCCTGCTGACTATTTTCTTGAAATCAGACAAAAGGCAACAACTACCAATTCTATAAAGTTTTTTCCTGAATTGGAAATATATTATCCTCTGTTTCCTGAGCAACTTCTTAGTTGCCTATGGAAGGAGCTCACAGTGGGCAACATATGAAGTTCCAGTATAGAATCAGGAATCTTTCAACCACTAAAGCATGTTGAACACATCAAAATCTCAGCCTTAAGTTCCTGTCCAAAAGTAGGCATGAAGTATCATGTAAATGACAACTATTTCAAATTGACCGAGGAATTTGAACAGGCAAGGCTAGACAGGAAAAAGCTGTATCTGAGTGACCACATCTGGAGTGCTGTCTCCAGTTCTCAGCTCCTCAGTACAAGAGAGACATGGAGCTCCTGAAGCAGGTCCAGTGGAGGGTTATGAAAATGATTAAGGGGCTGAAGAATCTCTCTTATGAGCAGAGGCTGAGGGAGTTGGGCCTGTTCAGCTTTGAGAACAGACAACTGAGAGAGGGACCTCATCAGTGTCTATCAGTATCCGAAGGGAGGGTGTCAGAGGATGGAGCCAGGCTCTGCTTGGTGATGCCAAGCAACAGGAGAAGAGGCAACGGGCAGAAACTGATGCACACGAAGCTCCACTTAAGCATAAGAACTTCTTTGCTGTGCAGGTGACCGTGCACTGGAACAGGTTGCCCAAGAGGTTGTTAAGTCTCCCTCACTGGAGATATTCAAAAACTATCTAGATGCAATCTGTGGCATGTGCTCTAGGCTAACCTTGCTTGAGCAAGAGCTTGGACCAGAATACCCACTGTGGTCCCTTCCAACCTGAACCATTCTGTGACTTTTTCCCCCAGCCTTCTCTTCAGAATCCTATGCAGCTCTTTCCTGGGAACACTGGAACTACTTTGTAAGAACCTGGTGAAACACCTCAACTCTAATTTCCAGATCTTTTGGCTGAAGTGTGACCATACTGTGATACATTTTGCATATTTAATAGTCATTAAATGGCAAATGTCCTTTCTGTAATACAAGGTTCCCTCAAACATTTGGAACTGGCAGGAGAGTAGAAAATGCAGGTTTTGTTCTGTAGCTCCACACACCCGTCAATCACTGCTGACATCCGAGAAACCAAGGACCATATCATCCTGCTTCAAACATCATGTCCAATGTTAACAGAAATAGCCCTTTTAGAAATGGCTTTGAGCCTTTCAAAAGATCAGAATTCAATATGATAGTTCTCCCACTCTCTCTATAAGTGTGTACAAAAACATTAGATAGTGGGAGTATGATTGTTTTACCAAGAATCTATGAAGGCGCAAAGACCTCAGAAAGCCATGAGCTGCACTATGCTACCCCTGGCATTCTGCTTCTTACCTCCAAGGCCCTTACTGGAAGAGATTGAGCCTCCTATATACCTTTAACCCACATACTTATATTTTCTCTGTGGACTAAGTAATTTTTCCGACCTCTAAACCTGGATTCCAAGGAGCAGGAACATTGTTTCTCACCTTGTGAATTTTTTTTCATGTTACTGTTAAAAGCATCCCTTCAGTCTTGGCATTTCATTACCTGTAGATTTTCTCTCAAGCAGAGAGCATGTAATCCATTTTATATTATGAAGTGCAGAGTGATACCTGAAAGATGCCATCAAGAAACATGTTTTGCTGATTTTAACATGAAGTAGCATTTTCTTGCATAGCTGCAAGCTCCTATGCAACTGCATGTCAACAGAGAACTACAAAAAAGAATCCAAGGGACTTACCCCAGCACTAAATTACTTGTCATGCAGGATCATTCCACTCAAGCACATTAAAACAGAAATGAAATACCACTCAGAAATGGACAGAATAATAAAAGGTTGTTACTGCACAACATCGCTCAAGGACATCATCATCTAACCTAGAACAGCACGGGAATGTTTAGCTCAACCACAAGGGCCTAACAGGCAGAGCGACAGGACTCAGACCCTTTCAGAATACACACACATGCTAGACAAACACTTTAAAATACTACCTTAAGCCTATATCATGCTTTGCAAGAATTAGTCACTTCAGCAACATGAGACACATAACTTTCCATTTCTTTCACTGTGGAGTTTTTTTTCTAACCCACACACTAACAACCTCTACCCTTTCCTTTTCCATAAAGGTTGCAAACAACTTACTGCTAATTTATCATGAATCATGCAGTACACTAGAATTTAGAAAATAATAGCACAGCAGCAGAAATGTTACCAGGTGACCTTCACAATCACTAAGTCCCAGCTAGAGAAGCAACCTGATGTTTTAAGCAGATAATCCACAGGAAAAAGGTACTTCTGATGTATTTCACCTATTACAGTCACCTATGAGTTTCACTAGCATGACAGCACTTACAAATGAAGGTCATCGAACAGTCAGAAAACTTTCTGCTTTATCAAAGTTCATGGAGGTGAAACACTAGACTTTGTTTTCCCAGTTAGGGGCAGAAAACACTGGCGTTTTAAGTTCTAGGAGCTTTCCTTTAACTTTTCCATTACTTCATAGACAGATTTCTCTCATCCTTGAAGTAATGATCCTAAAGTGATCCTTGCATTATCTCAACTACAGGAGCACCAAAGGTTTATTCCAGTTACAGTAAGGATATGCTCTGTCCCCTCTGGGAAACAGCCTGGAAGAATCAGAATCTCAGAGCTATTGTAGAAATTCTGAAGCTTTGCAATCCTTCCCCTTCACTGAATGGAGAAGAATGCAAGCAACCTGCAAGACCTAATGCAAACCAGCTTGGCATCTGTCACTCATAACTACAATATGAGAAAATAAAGATTTAATTTGAATACATGCATTCCTCCCTCTTCTACTTCACTTCTCTTATTTTAAGTAACTCAAGATTAACTTTTAAGGCAAACAAACAGTCAGTACTTTCCCAACATTTATTCTGCTTCTGCTCCCATTCCTGTCATGTCCTCTTCCAAGCTGTAAGCATCCTTGTGATTTCACTGAATTCCTTGCTTCACAGCTGAGAAAGACATAGCTGTCATGTATGGACTAACTAAATACGAATTGAGCTAAAAACAAGCAAAGAAAAACTCACTCAGTTTTCAGTTTTATACAGGAGAGCTATACATCTTCCTGTCTGCACATAGTCTTGAACAGTAATGGCTTCCAACCCTGACAAAGGCCATTAAAGAACCAGTTACGGGTCACAGCATTGACAAAAACTGAAATTAATGCCAATTTATTTTAATCTACTGGCTGTAAACTGCACTGATTTACCTGCAGTGTCATGAGCAGCTAAGGTGTCTCGAGGTGGGGCAAAAGGAAAACGGAGTGATCAAAAGATGGCAGCTAAGAGGAGGAAGCACCACTGCCATCTTTGCTTGAAAAGTTGTGCTCAGAGGCTTCAGGGATCCAAGAAAAACTGAAAGTGGCATTTTTCAATCTGAGTTGCAAGGATAAATGTACTTCAGAAAATTCAGAATCCAGCCACTTTCTTACCACAAAGTCTTCAGGAAAATCCTTTCCCTTTTGATTCAGAAGCTCCTCGAGCTTTTAGCTTCTTCTACCACACCACTCGTGACCTTTGTTAATTACTGCATCAGTGCTTGTCCAGTGCTCTCTGGATTTACAAAGTACTCATAACCTTGCTCAACACAATTTCAAAGCCATTTTTGATCTGTCTTCAAGGTTTCACCCTGCACTGGCTCTCTGAACTACTCTAAGTTTGTCCCACAGGAAATTATCAGCCAGTTTCTTTCATCTTCCAGATGCTCCAGGCACTGGACAAGCTGTAAGGATATTCTACCCCCCAGAACTTCTCTCCAAAACCCAGAAAACCCTTTTGTTTGTTTAACCTCTTCAAGACTTTGGTCTTGATCAGTCCCAGAACACACCAATAACAACAGCCACAGACTTCTTTTCAGAAGGTAGATGTGAAAGCATTGAAAAGTCTTCCTTTTCAAGGAACTTCAAGGTTCTAGCTGGACTGCAGTTGTCCAGGCACATAGTGCAAAGGGATCAACTCTGACTCCAAAAAAACCCATTTTGGCTTTTGCAGGCTACAGTCAGATTCTTCCCATCATTATGGCAAGATACAAAAAAGACCAGGTTCCTGGACAAGATAGAGACTGTTCTCTTATAGAGAGATCATTTTAAGGAGTTTATTTTGGTCTTCTATAAAGAGGCCCTCGTGTTAGCAGTAGAGCATCTGAGCTTTGTAGCTTTCCAGCTCTGCCACACGAGAGACTGGGAAGCCAACCACAAGAGCTCAGCTTAGCAGAGGAGTCCTCCAGGGAAGGGATAGGATACACAGTGTGGTTTTGTGGCAATAAGGAGGCAGGAGCTCGTTTTTGCAATCCCACGGGCAGGAGGACTTCAAAAGCACAAACCACAAGATAAATGGAGCTATCTTGGGACAAAGAGAGCTGTTCTGTATGTTGTTTTCTAAAAAATAACTCCACACATGATATTATGTTGCCCTCAGAGGATGAGGGGCAAAGGGGCAATTATTAACTGGCCAGATTGAGCTGGAAGAACAGAGCTGGGTCTGGCAAAGAGAGGGGTACCACACAACCACAGAGACATCACAGAACTGTGCTCCCTACCAGAGAACTGGATTAATTTAAAAGTAAAAAAGAAACTTTTACTGACAATATTTTTTATACATATATATATGCACACACACACGTGCACTCAAAAACACAAGTTTAATGCAAACACGTTTTATGGGCTCAGGGGGGATAAGTTCTTTCTAACAGAATTGCCAACAGGAAGAACAAGAATGTCATTGTTGGGGTTACTGCAGGGCAGCTATACTGTACATCAGCCCCTATTTAGCCCACCCACATTTGTTTGCTTTCAGGGCAGCCCATGAAGCACCGACCTACACCTCCTACAGCACCTGGACTTCAGACTCCTTTGCAACACTTAGAAAGTGGTCATAAAACTCTTCCTCTGCTCAAACTGGAAGTCTCAGGTGCTGCCTCTACAAACCTGCAAGTTCCACAGTTCATTTATACTCACACTGCAGAAAAATTAACCACAATAGTGAAAAGCACCAGAGAATCCCTTACAGCCAGTTTCATACTGTTCACATTGGGCTTCACTTTCAATTAAATAATTGCAACAGCACTGAGGCAAGCAGAGGAAGACACAAAAAGCAAAATGGCCCAGTCATGGAACCACATCTTTCTAGGTATGTGTGTGGTCTCTACTATTACAGTGTCAAGTTGCCTTTTTCTACTAATGAAGAATTTCAACACCTCTTAAAAAGCTGGGAAGTATTATCTTCAATACAGGAGCAAAAAACAGAAGCCAAACAGCACAGAACTGTGAGTATTGGGGTGCCTAAGCCAATTAAAATCAGTAGAAGATTAGACATTTAACTATCATTACACAGCTGGCCTAAGAGACTTAGATCTGACTCTGAATATTACAAAATACTCATACCTCCCACCACAGGCAGTCTTCATGCTTGGAAACCTGAGCCTTAAGTGACTTCCCAAAGAGCTTGTGGCCAAACTGAGAAATTAAAACAGATCCTACACAGTCCCAGTCCACTTCTTAACCAGGGCACAATCTGCCCTTCCATACCTCGGTTCTTACCCCAGAGAGCTTATTGAAACAAACTCACAGGAAATCAAAGCCACTATTGCACAAACATGGAAGGATTTACACACACTGCTTGGGAAGTCAAAATAACACCTCCTGCTCCACCTCACCAGTCTGCTCCCCTATGCTCCCTGACCCAAATTAAGTCAGATCCAAGTCCTGATTCCAAAAAAAAAAGGTCAGAGCCAGGCTCCTGAGAACCTCCTGGAGGTTCCCAAGTTCCTGTATTAGCCTTACAATTCTTAAAAGGACAACATTAAAAGGAAGTCCAGTCCTGAGGCCACTGTTAATCTAATAAACACTGGAATTAGATTTCTTCGCAGTGAAGAGGCTGCCCGCCTGATGGCACAAAGCCAACATTTAAATGCTACTGTTGCTCAGAGCCCGAAATTAGTTTTGGATCTGGGGAGTTTGCCTTGAGCTACAGCCAAAAGAAACATAGGAACTGGAGGGAAATTTGTCAAACGTTAACAGAGCTTCAGGAAAGGACTACAGCGGGGCTAGTAGGTGGCGGGGAAGAACGAAGGGAAGCCACAAATGAACAGCAGAAAGAGAAACAAGAAGACATGGGAAGTGACCATAGAGGAAGGAGATTTTTGTACAGAAGTGACTCCCCTGTCCAACTCCACACTCGGCTGCATGAACAGCAGACTTTTTAAGTCCCGCTTGATCATAGGGTTTTTTGCACTACAGCGGTTAACATCTACCTTCCTCTCTCCATGTTCAAAATACAGAATAAGAATCTCAGGAAACTGTCATTCCTGATTCCTTGGGCTAAATTGATGCTGAGTTACCATGAAATTTGACTCTTATCCTCGGTTAGTTGAGAATAAGTGAATATTTCCAGTATCCCTTGATAGGACCTCAGGAGATCCCATGTTCTCAAAGGGAGTGGTACACAGCTGTCTGAACAAACAACTTTTGCAGCAAGCTCTTTTTCATGAAAAAGATGCAGTGAAAATTAATGCAAGATCCTGTTTTTTCATTTTGTTCTTCATTTTACTGATGAATTGTAGGACTTAGCATAATGCCCCTCTTCCTTGAATACTCAAACCCTTGATCTAATACAAATGTCTACATAGAGAGAGTTTAAAGATGACGTTTTGACTTTTTTTCCTTTCCCCAACCGGAACTGAGCACAAAAAGTCCCTCATTTGACAGCTGCTTCCTGTGAAGCCAAGCCAGTGAAGGTACAACCTGCATTCTGACTGAAGTGACCAGAGGTGCAGGACAAAAAAAGGAAGATAAGCAACTTCCATCTCAGAAAGCTCCTATGACAACATGACCTGCTCACTGGATGAGTGAAAAGCTGTGGATGTTATCTACCTCCACTTCAGTAAAGCATTTGACACAGTTTCCCACAGCATTCTCCTGGGGAAACTGGCTGCTCGTGGCTCAGATGAGTGCACTGTTCACTGGGTAGGAAATCAGCTGGATGGCCGAGCCCAGAGAGTGGTGGTGCCTGGAGTTACATCCACCTGGTGGCCGGTCACCAGTGGTGACCCCCAGGGCTCAGTATCGGGCCTGGTCCTGTTTATTGTCTTTATCAATGATCTGAATGAAGGGATCAAGTGCACCCTCAGTCACTTGCAGACAAGTTGGCTGGGAGTGTTGATCTGCTGGAGGGCAGGAGGGCTCTGCAGAGGGATCTGGACAGGCTGGATCATGGGCCAAGGCCAGCTGCATCAGGTTCAACAAGGCAAAGTGTCAGGTCCACACCTGGGTCACAACAACCCCATGAGGCACTACAGGCTGGGGAAGGGGGGGCTGGAAAGCTGCCCAGCAGAAAAGGACCTGAGGGTGCTGGTTGACAGCAGCTGAACAGGATCCAGTGTGTGTCCAGGTGGCCAAGAAGGCCAATGGCATCCTGGCCTGTATCAGCAATAGTGCAACCAGCAGGACCAGGGCAGTGATTGTCTCCCTGTACTTGGCACTGGTGGGGCCACACCTCAAGTGCTGTGTCTGGTTCTGGGGCCTTCACTACAAGAAGGACACTGAGGTGCTGGAGCACGTCCAGAGAAAGGCAACGATGTTGGTGAAGGGTCTGGAGCACATGTCTCATGAGGAGCTGAAGGAGCTGGGTGTATTTAGCCTGGAGAAAAGGAGGCTCAGGGGAGACCACTGCAGCTCTCTGAAGGGAGGTTGTGAAATAGGGGTCAGTCTCTTCTCCCAAGTAACAAGCAATAGGACAAGAGGAAGTGGTCTCAAATTATGCACGGGAAGGCTTAGTTTAGATTTATTAGGAAAAATTTTTTCACCAAAAGGGTTGTAAAGCATTGGAACAGGCTGCCCAGGGAAGTGACAGAGTCACCATTCCTGGAGGTATTCAAAAGTCATGTAGACATGGCACTTAATGACATAGTTTAGCGGTGGACTTGGCAGTACTTGGTTAACAGTTGGACTCATTGATCTTAAACGCCCTTTCCAACCTTAACTATTCTATGAATTGGAAGGAATGAGGAGCTTTAGAGAGCAAAAAGCAATCCCTGTCATTTTCCCGGAGCCCACAAAGGACCTTTGTTTGCTCCAACCGTATCTCCACTCTTTCCACTTCTACAGAAAGATTTCCAAGCCAGTGGGCACACATGTGCACAGGGTGCTGTAGAAAAAGATAAAACGACTGGAGAGCACACTCATTAGAGGCCTTATGTGACATCCTTTACTGTGTCACACTTGAAGCTGAGCATTGCTGGGGGGTAAGAGCATCTGGCCCCCACCAATGTCCTCGTGCTGCAACACAGAGACCCCTTTCAAAGCCTGAAGAGTCTATTTGAATAAATCATCTGTGCTTCTCGACAGAAGCAAGCTACAAACAGGGTATTAAAGAAGAAGAGAATGAGCAGAGAGCATTCAACCATGTCCAGACACTAAATCAGATGAGCAAAAAAATAGGTTAAACAAAACCACAAGTATCACAACATGGAATTTTTTCAAACTTTGTAAAATCAAATCAATATATAATAAAAATGAGTTTTTAGTCCTACGAAGGGGTTTCTAAGCATTCTGAAATTCCATCCCATCCCTGCTGAGACAACATATGTCCAAGCTGCCATCCACTTTCCACACCAGTCCCCAAATTGAGCTCAACTACAGCTTTGTTCTCACAGATTATAGCATTCCTTTACATACTTACCTAGTTTTCATGTTCTTCATGTTTCTACCAAGTTCTTTCCCAACATTCCCCAAGCAGTCTGTGGAACTTTACAGGTCTCTTCATGGAATTTTTCCTACTGCCACATTCAGGATTGCACAGAAGGAGAGACAGATATGGGTGGACAAGGGCTACTGAATTCCGCAAAACTATTAAAATATAGCCAGTAACATTTGAGAAAACCCTCATACAACTTCTCCACGAACAAAATGACCCTAAACCCTATTTTCATTCTTCAGTCCCTTGTCTTTCATGAGATGCAGTCTGTTTACAGGTCTCCTGCTGTGCACACAACTCCTTCCCCAAATGACAGAAGTCCTCTCTCACACAAACACGTATACACAGACTGAGCAATGTTGACTCCGGTGAGGATCCCCCTCCCCCATTAGCCTTGTAAAGGGTTAAGGCCCAGTCATCACACGCTGGTAGGCTGACAGCTTTATGTCTGTAATGTCTGTGTGGGTTTCAGACTCTCCCTTTAATCGGGTTCCATTGCAATTAATCAGTGGGTTTCTTTATAAGAAAAAAAATAATAATAATAAAAACCAGCGAGCATTCTATTCAGCCCAATTCAATCTGTCCAGCCAAATCTCACGACCAGCTGGAATGCCCCTTTCCTAGCCTGCCCAGCAGGATGCCCAAGAATGGCGTGTGAACGTTTCTCTCCGCTCCTGCTCCAGCGTTAAAATGAACAATAGTCCCTGCCAGTGTCATTCTTCAGCAATTCATCTCTTCCTGTCGCCAGACTCTTTCGTTCCTTCTTGCCCCTTCCACCTTTTTTGTATCAAAAACAACAGCAGATCAGCAGCAATATAATAAAATAAAATTGTATTTACTTGGGAGATTTGAGGGAAGGGGCAAGAAGGGGGTTGAGAAGAGCAAGAGCCCCCACCCCCCTTCGGCAATGAAGACACCAAAAGGGAGCGTTCTCAAGCCCCAGCTGACCTGCTCCGCTCCATGCCTGGTTTCCCTGCTGCAAGGAACATCAAATTTGCCAGGGGGGCTGTAGGGGGGACAGGGCCCTTTTCTTCTGGAGGATGTTGGAACTGTAATTACAGAGAGGCAGTTTCCGGGGGGAAATTAACATGGATCTCAACTCCTGTTTCCTGTGTTTTTCATCTGCAGACCTGTGGCCTTTACTCAACTTTCTCATTCAATAGGGAATGGGTCAAAAGAGGCTGAAAGAGGCTGCAAGCACAGTGTTACAAGAGACCTGGACCTCCTCTTCCCACAGGAGCAGAAAGAGAAAGGAACTGCTATGGAACAACTCCAAGTAAAGATATTGTATTATATACAAATACACTCCTCAACAGAGGAGGAAATGTGTAGCGTAAAAAATAAGACAGCATTGAATGGTCCATGAGGAACAGGTTAATCACAGAGGTAACAGCAAACACCATGCTAGGAGACACTCCCAACACCAGCTCTCCCTCCATTGAAAGGAAATGAGGGACCAAGGCCTGAAAGATTTTAGTAAATTTAGTTTCACAGGACTGAATTTAAAAGGGTTGCTTCCAGGTACGCGGAACTGAGCAACAGTCTGGCAAAGACAGTCTCTTATACAGCATGCTTCAGAAGAAAAATCCAGCTGCTATTGATTACACAGGACATTTAAAATCCATTATAAGCAAGTTAGAAGAAGCTTTAATGAAATCCCAGAATTAAATTCACCTGCACAGCTTCTGCTCTTTTATGGCACCACACAATATCTATATTATTTGCAACAGAAACTCCTGAACTTATTGCACAATTATTACATGGTATTTATCACCAGAACAGTCAAGCAGTCCATAAACAGAGATTCACCTTCACATCTTACTGCTTTAAATGGTATCATCAGCTCTGTTTTCTAGATCTCTGATAGAGAGTCCCACAACACCCAAGTGTCCAACTTGGAGAGCTAAAGAATGGTTTGCACAAGGGTTGGATGCCCGTAAAACACTACAGAAGGCAAGGGGAGTAACACAGGTGATATGGAGGTAAAACACAGTGCCAAATAGGTCAGCCTTGGGCCTCTCAAACTAACAAGTCCCCTTCTTCTAAGAAAAAGGATGGGATATAGAAAAGAATGTGAAAGACAAAAGTTGCTTTGTGGGTGAGTCACTATAGCAAAGTGAGACTTGAGAGTAAAACGTACAGGCTAGATGTATGAACTAGATGGAGGAAAAGAGAGCACAAGGCAGAATGTCCGATCTCACACCCACTACCCAGAACCTTCCTTCCACCTGCCCACATTCCCTCATTCCTTTCTGTCTCTTAACAAGCTCCCCTACTTCTATAATCTTTGATTGTCTTCTGCTACTCCTTCCTCTTAAACTTTACTCTTTTTTTTCCTCCCCTGAAAAATGCCAATAAATTCAAACTCAGTCCAAATCAGGTGCCAGCACAGTCACTTTTCTTTCTATTTCCATTGAGAACAAATATACAAGTTTAAGCCAGGTGCAAGCTGATGGCAAAAGAATAGCTCTTTTCCATTTGGATCACTTAGCTACCAAAAGGTTAACCCTTTAAAACAACCTGGAATAATTTGACCAGGCAGACAGGTTGTATTATTCGGTATTTGACAGCACACAGCTGCGCTGTTTCTGCATGCATCCCTTGCAGGACTGCCAGACTCAGCTCTCCATGCTTATTTCTTGTATTGCAACACTATCTTCTACACTGCTTTGTGGCACACAGAAATAGCCTCCTGCAGCTGCCTTCTCCTCCTCCTCCTCATGGCCTGTAGGCCAGGAAAGAAGCACTCAGCCCAGAGGGCAGCCTCTCAGAAGGCATTCTCTAGACCAGAATTCCTCCGCAGCCCTTCGCTGGGGGCAATAATTGGAGCAGAGCTCCTGGGTAACTCAAGCCTGTGACTGGATAGTCAGTGTCCACCACAGTGAGCATCAAAGAGGCTTTTGCTGGCAGGTTTTTTAACTCCTACTCAGCACATACAAGTACTGATTGAAATTTTTTAAAATATTAGAAACATTTCAATATTTGCAAAGTATTTACAACTCCACTATCCATGGGTGAATTCCAAAAACCAAAGAATCCTTAAGCTTCTTCTGGTTTTAGATTGGTTTGGTTTTTTTGGGTTTTTTTGGTTTTTTTCATTTCTCGAGCATGAGAGGCTCTTTAACATTCTCAAACTTTTCTGTACTACAGCAAGATTTTAAACATGGAGGGGGGAAGCACTCTCCATCCTTATTCTCCAAACTCACCGAATCATTTCTAACTTAAGTTTCACAGACAGTTTTAAGCAGAAACTCTTCTTTCTCTCCCTCAAGTTTCAGCCTGGAAAGTTAGAAATTGATGACACTTTAATCAACTTCAAGAGAAAACCAGGCAAGGATTGGAGTAGGCTTGGCCCCTAATGCACCAACTGCTTTCCTACAGAGCATCCCCCTTCTACTTCAGAAGCATCAGGAACTTTCTTTGTAATATCTAATTCACTAACACAGTCAAGCTGAACTCAAAGCAACTGTTCTCAACTTGTGCTTAATTTAAAGACAGGCTTCTATTTCAAATCTCAGGACAAACAGCTCTCAAAAACTTGTTTGTTTTTCCAGCCACATAAGTTGGTCTAACTAAAATTGTTCTCTTTTCCTACAAACCGTGCCTCACTAGTAGCTGTGATGCTCTGTGGATAGAATGCTTCTACAAATACTGTATCATCAGTAATAGAAAACAAAGGGGCAGTCACCACATGCTAGCGAGGGTATGGGTGCTTGAACATCTCCATAATGACAGATGTTATTCTATGTTCTTTTTACTCAGATCTGTATTTGGCCTATAAGTAATTTCCTCCTACAAATAAGGATTCATACTCTGTGCTCATCTCCAAATGAAAGGCAAGGATATCCCTCATTTAAAAGCACTGGTTATACCCATGCTAAGAACTTTACTCTCACCTTTCCTGTTGCACAGCAGTCTCACTCATCCTGCATATGGCCTTGGACAGAGAGTCCAGGAGGCTCAGTCTTCATAAGAGCAGCCCCTAGTTATGCTCAGTGGGAAGCATCTGTGCAACTACAACCTTAGAGCAAAAGCTCTCCCTGTCCTGGGAGAACACTGACACAGGTAGGCACCTCCTGCCCAGATTTAATTTCTAACATAATACACCTGGAACAAGGATTATGCTTCTGGCATCATTCCTACTGTAACACAAACATCAGGTCTAAGATGACATTTGAACCTTTAATACACATACAACACAGCTTAACCAATGTAAGAATTTAACTCCAAACTGTGGGAATGCTAAGCTTGCTGCCAGCCCTGCAGATGTGGAGAGAAATGTTTAAAGGAAGTGACCTGGCAATTTTTCCTCATAAGGTTACAGAGAAGTGGGCTCACATGACCTCTTCTTGACCCAGTCAAGCAGTTTCACACTGATTAGTTATCTCCACTGCAGCTTTAGAAATAGGGGACAAAACCAGCACATAGATATGAGCCTACCTGCCCATCCCAGGGCTACA
The DNA here is from genome assembly GCA_013397845.1 of Melanocharis versteri. Classification (NCBI taxonomy): domain Eukaryota; kingdom Metazoa; phylum Chordata; class Aves; order Passeriformes; family Melanocharitidae; genus Melanocharis; species Melanocharis versteri. The sequence goes on from VZTG01004651.1 coordinate 465,984, forward strand.
GCAGTGGGCTCAAGCAACATCCAAGGCCAAAACCTATCAGACAGTGAAGGTGAAACAGTTTGCTTTAAAGGGACATCACTCCTCTGATTTCTTCCAGTCTGGAGCTGTGAACCAGATCAAATAAACTAGAAACTGAGAGATAATTTACAGGTAATAGAAAGAACAGGAAATCAAGCAAAACCTTACAGAACAGCTAAGCAAAAATAAGCTAGACATACTTAGCACAAAAAAAGGCTGTACTTTCAGTCTACACCAACACTTTGGATTAAACTACACAGAAGGGGCTTGTCAGCCATGCTTCCTACTTAAAGAAAAACAAAAAAAGTAGACTGGCTGAGCTGAAACCACTATGCGTTGTCTGCCTAAATCTCCCTTCTCCCTCAGACCCAACACTGATGCTCCCCAAACCCTCTCTAGCTTTAGCAGGGATGCTGACAAAGGCTCCTTTTAGAAACCTGGACCACAGAAGCCAGAGATAAATCCGTCCACCCATATCTATTTTTGTCTCCCATGTGTATACAAAATTGCTTTCGCCCTCCTACCTCTCAAACCCATCTCACCCTCCTCCCCTCAAAAGCGATTAAGGAAAAGCTGTAGAAATATTTGCCCAAAGCTGGAGCCTGTTGCTGGGCCCAGCTGTATTGTTGGTAGGAATACACACAGCAAACTTTCACTGTGAGGAGCCCTGCGGGACTCCGGGCGCTTCGGGGAGGCTTTGTGAGCCCAGCTCTGCATGCACTAGCCAGGCTATTGTGAAAAGGGAACAGAAAGAAGTGTTACAAACCCCAATGCTCTCCCACTCTCGTCTCCCCCCACCTCCCCATGTGCCCCCCTTCCACCAGCCGCCACCTTCCCCAAGACAAATCGAGAGGGGAGGGGGCCACTGTTGAAGAGACTGAAAAGGTTTCCTCAGTTAGATTTAAGGCAACAAGTCAGGGCTGCAAGGAGTCCTTTATCCACCAGGGAAGCCTCCCACTGCTCCAGAGCTGGGCTGAGCGGGGATCCTGGGGGCCAGCTTTCTGAAGGCTGCCATTGATTTGTCACTGATGATAAGTGAGGCCCGAGTCGTTCCCACCATCGCCTGCAGAGGGGACGACTCCCACAACGCCCGGCAGGGGAGAGGGGCGGCAAATGAGGAAATGCAGAACCCAATGGTTGAAAAAATCCCAAATGGCTGGTTTTCCTCTAACGAGCTGCAACAAAAAGGAGCAACCGTGCTGAGACCGAGGCAGGGGACAAGAGGCAACAGTGCACAGGGGCAGTGCGGTCACTCGTCAGTGGACCAACCTTCCCCAGGGAGAAAGAGCAGGGGGGATTTCCTCAGCCTTAGCCTTCCAAGGGCCCCACAGTGCCAACTCGGTCAAACAATATTCCTTCCAAACTGCTCCAGCTGCTCCCTTGCCAATAGCTTTTAAACCTGTTCTATTTACATAGAGACACTCTTCTCTCAAGCACATGCTGCTGGAAACTCGTTCTTCTGCTTTTTGGGAGGGGAAATCTTTTCTCACAGTACTAAATAAATGAGAGAGCCTAATGAAGCACCATGTCTAAAAGGTGAATTCCCAAAGCAACAGGAGATCTTAAAGGAGCACCAGAGCTCCCCCAGGGAACATACAAATAGAGCAGCAGCTGCCTGGGCAAGACCAAATGCAGATGGGTGAACTGAAAGCAAGACAAAAGGTGGAGGGGGAGGAAGGCTGAAAGAAAAGAAAAAAAACCAGCAAAAGAAGTAATGATCCTTGGCCTTTCTGATGTAACTAGTTAGGAAAAACCATCAGAACTGGTTCAACTTGTATTATAAAATGTCTTTCTTGTGCTTCAAGACGTTGAGGATGTTTAGGAGTAAATAGGACACCTTTCCTTCCTTTCCCTGCCCTCAGCAAAAGCCCTCAGCTATCTTCTGCCCTGGTCAGGCAGAGGCACACAGGCCTCGTAACATGGCCTGAAGAGCAAGAGGCATGTCTCCAGAGGGAAAAAACAGACATGCCTGCAGCTTCCTTCCAGTTCAATCAGACTAGACCCAGCAATCCAGAGGATCTTATCTGGCAATACATTACCTCAGGACACTTGTGCACAGTTCCTAAAGCACCAGTGTATAACCCAGCAAGCCAAAATAAATGAAAGTTGCCAGGCTGTAAACTGTGACATTCAGCAATATTTCACCTCATATTCAGCCACTCAGAGGCTCAGGATCACTGAGAGTAGTAATTATTTCAGATATCCTAGTTAAAATTTCTTGGTATACAAGAGAGCACAGCCTCCATGGACCCTTAAGCTGGGGATAAGCACAGTATCAGAACCTTAACAGATAAAATCCAGTCCATAAACTTCACAAGTTTAAACATAAAAAAACCCCAAAAACCCCACCCCAAACCTCATTCATATTTGGCAAATAGCCAGCAACCAGTTAGCTCAAAACACAGGTTTAACATGCTTCTTTCCAGAAATATCACTCTCTAACCAAGCAGCCACATCCTAAACCCAAACAAAGCTTTTGAGCAGTTCTAAAGTGCAACCCAATTAAAGCCCATTAAAGACCTCTGCCTCCTAATGAGAGAGGACTAAACATCTCCTGGGCTTGATGAACTAACCACTCAGACCATTGCCACTGCTTGGGGACCTGGAAATAGGCTTATGTCCAGTAAGACTCCAATTTGCACACCTGAATAATCTCAATAGCTACATGAGAAACAAGATTAACAAAGCCAGTTTCAGATGGATTCATCTCTAACAGTCAATTTTGATGCATCTGTTGCCAAATGGAAGGAGGGGATTCTTTCATGTCTAATGAAATGCAAACTCATGAGGAATCTTCACCCACAGCCAAGTTGCTTCTGTGGTCCCTTCCCTTTATTGTGCTGCCTGTTTTCATGAAACTTCTATTCTCTGGGACCAGTTTTTTAGGTTGAGAAGATATGCACACATATTGAAATAACCATTGGTTCCATACAAAAGCAGGCTGAAGATGCCTGCAGATTTTTCTCATGAGAAGAGTCCGTATTAACAATATTATTAAGAAGTGCTTCTGATACTTCTTCCCGGACCAAGTTCCAGGATTTGAAGTGCCTATCTAAATAAAAGATTCCTCATAAAGCTCAGAAACCATTTAAGCAGACATCTTTCAGCCCTGGAAGAAGAATTTTTCATACTTGAAAAGCTTTTAAACTCTTGTGCGTCCTCCATGCAAGCACACTTCCTTTTGCTAGAACCACGATCTCAGGGCCAAACCCCATGAACAGACAGTGAGACGTCTCCTGTCTTACAGATGCATTTACCACAATGACTCAAGAGCAATTTTCCTTCTGTTATTCCTACCATACTTTGGGGAGTAGGGTACAACAGACAAATCAAGTTGAATCAGGCTTTTGAGCCAATTTGTGGGCATTGCAAGACATAATATTATTCAGCCAAATATAGAGTACTTCCTCTGATCAAAGAGCAGCCCAAGCCCATCAGTGCTATAAATGCTACCTAAAATGACTGGATAACAGTAGAGAAGTGACAGAACACAGGGCTACTTGTGTACCTGTAGCAGAATTTTATCTCCAGTAATTACAGTCTACCTTGAGAAGTTCCTGGGAGTTTTTTTCAGTTGAATATAGACTTTTTTCCTCTCTTTCCACTCCAAAGTGGAGGAATTATAAACTAATTCTTTTCAATAGTTGTGCAGTAAAATTACTTTTTTTCAGTCAGGAAAATAAGAAAAAAAGAACTATTTCTGAGAGGGGGAAGAAGGCCTTAGTGTGAAGTTTGTATCTTGACTAAATTTGCTGAACTTTTTTGATACCTTACACTGCCATTCCCAGACACTGTAAGAATATAACATTTATTCTTATGGATCATTCTCTAAGTAGGAACATCTGGTACATTTGGACCTTCAGCCAACAGGCCTTGATGAGTCAAGATCAGATCAGCTTAAGTCACAATACCCAACTAAGCTACACATCATTACAGTCATGACAGCATCCATCTCCACTTCAGAGGCTGAGTTCAGTTAGCTTTCCCATTTCCTGGTCCTTTATTCTGAGGCTGAATGTGGTCCACTAAGTCCAGATTTTGAGAAGCACACTTAGAGTTTCATTACCCTCCCTTCATTTTTACTGTACGTTATCAAACAATATGGACTTACAAATAGCAACAGCATTCCGGAAATCATACCCATACCCCTCCTTAAAACTGCACAAACACTTGGCAAACTGAATACATAGATGATGATTTAAGTATCAAGGCCCCAGAGGAATATGCCTGTTTTCCATGGGGAAGATAAAATCTTCTGCCCTTCATGCTGTAATCTAGTTTCTTGATTTCTTTTCAGATATCCCTCTGAAACAAGCCTTCTTCTGTGCACAATAAGCAAAGGACAGAAAGCAGTTTTGATTTAACTATATTTAAGTGATTTAACTATATTTAAGTGGTAACACTCAGATTCTCCAGAAACACAATGATTTTTGCTCAAAATGGGAAAGAAGCTTCAGCATGGTGATTGAATCAGTTGTGCTACCCTGAAGGGTTCTTAGCCCTCCTCCTCTTACTCCCTGTCCTACAACCTCCATAAACTGGCATAGCCTCGTGCAGCCTGATAAAAAAACGGATGAGCAAAAGTGGCATAGTAGGCAATAAGCTTCAAAAAGATGCAAACCTGAAGGATCTTCCAACTCCTCCTCACCCAGCCCAGTTTGATTCCTTCTTCTGTTTCACTGCTTGCAGAACCATGGCCTCAGAGGCAAACTGACGGTAGTAGTTGGGGTCATTTCCTGTTTAAGGCTTTACAGATATATTTACTACAGTGGGTCAGGAGCGATTTTCTTCTTGCAGTCTGCTTTCCAAGTGTTTGTACATTTGGAAGTAGGATAGGCATGCTACTGTGCTGAAAATTCTTATGAAAAGGAATAAACACAGTGAATTAGATCATTCTACACTTGAGTAAGTAAATGTTTAAAAATGTAACATTCTAATCTGGGCAAAAGCCGCTGACTCTAGTGTGCAGAAAAGAGCAGCTATTAAACAACCAGTCACCATGGTTAACTTCTTCACCCTTAAAAGAAAAATGTCTGTAGACTCCAAAATAAAGTTGCCAACTATCCTTAGAGAAAAGTAAAAAAATCCCAGACCCAGCCATTAGCACACCTGGCCCAAAAACCATAGGGAATCTTTTTGTTACAGCTTGCAAAGATGGCACTCCCAACACAAGTTCTGTACAGCTGGTCTCCAGGGGGTGCAGGGAAAAACACTTGAGCTATTGGGTAAATACAGCCACTGGAGCCAATTATGTATTTACAGAATTCTACCCAGCAATCTAGCTTGCTGCTACAAAGCAGCAAACAGGAACATTTAATAATTATTAGGTAAAGTTGGCCACAGCTAAACTATCCCAAGTCAGGAATCTAAGGTTAAAACTTGGATTTCTAACCAAGTCCAAGTTAAGCTTCCGTTCTCAAATTTCTTGACTTCCGTGATTACACGGTTAAATACCATTTTGTGATCACAGTGAGGATAGGGGAAAGGGTGGAAGAATCGCAGACTCAGAACAGATCTTTGCGAGCTGGATTTAGGTATGATGCTCCTCATTAGACTAGTGGAAACTGTTTATCGAATATGCTGGCAGATAACAGGAACATGCATTATCCAGGGCAAAAAGAGCAACTAAATCCTCTTAGAAGGACATTACATCTGAGAATAATTTTCACTCTCCCAGTATCAGACCTCATACACAACAAATGTGTCTAATTGTGATAATCTTGCATGCAGTGTATCAGAGGGGGGAAAAAGAACAATTAGAGAAAGGCAGACAGGACAAGAAGCATCACTATACAGACTAAAAGGCAAAGCTTAAGTGGAGCCTCTATTTACTACATTAATCAGTATTTCATTGTGGGAGATTTTTTTTCTCATTATTTCATACATCTGTCAATTTACTACACGTAGAAATTAATTCTTCAGAGTAGGGATTGTCCTTATTGCATGCACATGCTGCATGTAACACTGTGAAGCTCTGATTTCCATTAGAGTGAATCTTTACGTGATCCAATTGACAATTCATGTGTAAGATTCATCCTATGTAGATCTTTCCCTTCAGCCTGCCACATATTCATTCAGGGAGAACAGGAATGGCCATTTAGACAGCTTATGTTTTCCCACAGCTAGCTCTGTCTTCCTGTGACTAACCAGACACTTCGCATCAGCACTGCCATTTCTGCATCAGCTCGGGAGGAGAGTGGGTTGTGCCTTCTTTTGTGTGCATGCCCAGGCCAGGCTCGTCAAACCACAACATCACACAACATCAGCAGAGAGTGGTGGGGAGAGCGAGCAAAACTCTGATCCAGAGTCTGCGAGTAAGGGTCAAAACCGAACTCTCTGCTAGACATCAGTCATTTAAAAAGCAAGATTAAGGAAGAAGAATCAAGGCACTAGCAAGGGTATAAAGGTTTTCATACTCAGATTGACCATTTCTCTGGCAACAACTCACAACATTAGTCTGCGGTAGCCCAACTAAAATAAGATAGCAGGTCTTTGCTTCCAACCTAATGAATAGAAGTTTCCACCACAAAGGGCATCATCAATTAATGTACTGAACCAGATGCAACATCTATGGGTTGATCTTCCACCACACTTGGATGCTAATACAGCACTAAGACTGTCATACAAGTAACAACACAATAAAGAGGCCTATGCTTACATGAGGCACAGAAATTAAATCTTGGGCTTGAATTATCACCTTCCCTTGTTTCTAAGGAAAGCCTTTCTAAATTACTATTAAGGCAAAGCAAAGAAGCAGCAAGTCAGTGCCAAAAAAATGGTTGGTCTTTCCTCCCTCTGTCCTTCCATCAGGTCTGTACTGATGAGCTCACTGAAGAGCAATTCACTCCAGCTTGCCAATACCACACAAACTGTGGTTTCACCATCCTGCGGGCCAGTTCTGTGACAGACCAATAAGCTGGACTGATTCATCCAGCAGACATCTACACAGACCTATCAAAGGGACAAGGGAGTGAGACTGCTCTCTGGGGCAACCCACAGCCACACCAGACCAGGCGCAACAAGAAACCACACCCCTGGGCCAAGGAAGCCCGGCAGCTGGAGGCCAAGCCACATACACTGCGGGCAGAGAACAATCCTCAGCAGTGACAACATCCTAGCATCCCCACCAAAAAAATGTCACTCAGAGAGATATCAAGTTTACTGAAAGAAAAGGCAGCAGGAGCAAAAATTCCTCCAATTCTGCTATTCCAAAACATGGTAACATAGGTTACTCTAAAACTGTATTTTGATGACACTATTTCCCATAAAGTGAGATTATACTAAACCCTACTCTGAATCAGTAACATGCCCTTCTAAGTCATTTGGAGTTGCATTCCTAGTGCCACCTGAGACAAGCCACCAACTGTGTCCCAGGCAAACCAGACCGCTATGGTCCAGCCCACTGTTTAATCATTTTAAGCAGTGAGTTTAATTTACAAAGTTTAAACAGGAGGAGAGGACTAAATTGCTAGATATGAAGGAACACAGGATTGGCAAAATGCAATTCAAGATCCGTAAGTCATCTCTTCTAGCATCCTTGCAAAAGACATGGAACTGCAGAAAGGCAAGTGGGTGGTAATTGGGGACAGTTGGAACATTGTTTATTTCCTGCTAGCAAAGACAGCAGTTCAGGCCTCCAAGGATAAATCAAATTTCTTAACCAGATGGAAGACATTTCATTTCCAAATATCATCCATACAACAGTGGACCACAGAAAGAAAGGAGCCAATTCACAACAGCAATGAGAAAACAAAATTACTAGAGATTTTAGAGACGAGTTCTCATCAAAATCTGCACTTGCAAAGAGCCTCACGTTACATTAGAACTGGCACCACATCCCACCACAATCAATTCAAAGACAGTTTTATTGGCAAAACAAGCTCTGCAAGTGTTACCCACATGTAAAAAACAGCATGCTTGAGTTTCTTCCAGAAGTGGATTCAACATATGAAGAGCCTGTCTCCAGAGAGGTTTTAACAGAAAGGGATACATGGCATGGAGTCGAAGGACAGAAATGAAAATGTTCCAAAGAATAACATTTTATTTCTAGGAAGATAAGTGCTCCTTGCTCTAATATATTTTATATTTTACTCATAAGATTATAAAATTTTCTTCTCAGCCTCTCCTTTTACTTCTCATTCCAATATTTATTTTTATGGTATTCTCCCTGTATCCAATTTGCAATCCAAATTGCACATGCCAGCTCAGTATTTGGTAAAAGTCTGACTTGATTTTGCACATTTCACTTGGCCAGCAGAATAACTTTGCAAAATAACTTGTGGCAGTCTAGTTGGCTAGCAGTTCGGACTTCTTTTTTCTGCTATAGAAACTTGTGTTCTCGTTTAGATTCTGACTAGTTTCTCACCTGGATTTTGGATTAAATTATTTGCTTCCCAAGCCTTAAAAGGAGTGTCAAACCCCAGAAACAATGTTTTCATAGGCATGGACAGCATTTTCATTTGGTTGCAGTCTACGGTTCTCTTGTACTTTTAGGTGGAGACAGCTTTTGCTGCTTTGGATGAGATTGCATAAAAAGAATTGGTTTTTGTGCTGCTAAGATCAGCAACGGAAACCCTTCCAGTCCTCCTCTATAGCAATCACTACATGTATCTCATAGATCTAGTAATTTCATGTCTTTGCACATCTGAAAATAAAAAAGTTGACTTCCCTTTGATTACAATGGAAGGACATACACAGCTCTGGAGTTTGTTCTTGTGGGAGTCAAATATTTAATTTGCTCTTGAATAGTATAGGAGGAAAATCTCAGCATTGTATTCAGTTCTCACGGTTTGAACAGTTCAAACACGTTGTACTTACTAGGGCCACTTACACAGCCAGCACAGCCACACAGAGCCTTAGACATGCAAAGGTTCCTGAGGCTCATTAGTGTGGGGCTGTAGAGGGTCTGTGCTGTCTACCCACCTCAGCTCAGTCCCATCCCACAACAGATAATATTCTCCTTATGGAGTTACTGTCATTTTGCTCGTGAGCCACTCCCCTTCTGCTTGTCTCTAAAGGGCATGGAGCCATAAAGCACATACCTTAAAGACTTTGGTATGCAGCCTGCATGGTCAGAAAAGCTGGCTCCTTAGGCTACCTGGTCTTCTGGGGTGTAACTCCAATGGCCCTCTGCCCCCACAACACTTCAAGAGGCAGTTTTAGCAGTGCCACCACATGTAGTTTAAGATCTTAACATACAGGATACAAAGCATGTTGCTATAATGTTGTTCAAGAAAAAACCCAAGACAAACGCAGATAACACTCCATGCCTTTCCCAGATTAACCTGCAGGACCAATGCACCGCAGTATATTAGCCAGCAAACGTAGGTGTTTTGGCAGCTGTCCCAGTCACTTAATCGAAGCCTGAGCTCAGAGGCTGTTTCACCCGAGCGGGTAAGTCAAGATGTACATACCAAAGATGTCATCTCTGCCTCACTCCCTTCCTTGCTGGAAGGCTTCTGTCTGAGTACTGTTCATTTTTATCTCCTACAATTGATGAATTGTACATAGGTCTAATTTGCCCCGTATCTCTCATTATTTCTATATTGTAACTGTGTTAGATTTCACCTTGTGTACCCAATTAAGCTAAACAGGGTTTTGCCAAGCATTTAAAGGAGGCAAGTGTCTGCTACCCCCTCTTTTCTTGCCAGTCTGTTCTAAAGCATCTCATCACAAAAACTGCTCATTGCTTTCTCAAAAAATAATCATCTGAGTTTCTCTTATTCTTCCAGCATACATATTACCATCATCAAGTTGGCTTCCCCAGCACAACCAACCAAGAAAATTACTACAGAGTATCACAGGAATTGTCCTTTTTTTTTTTTAAGACATTCCTTTCAAGCTTAAAAGTTTGCTCCCAGATTTCTAAAGACTTATGGGTGAAGAACTAACCAAAACAAGGCAAGAAAAGAAGAACCAAAAACCTCCCAACATTTTCTAGGGACAATTGACTGGAAAACTTAAACATAAGCAAATTGCTTATTTTGTTCTAGTCTGGAATTTGCACTAAGAGCAACAGATGATTACAGTTCATCTTCCAGTTCACAGAAGGCAGGTCACAAACAAGAGAAACCTCAGAAATAACAGGCTTCGCCTGTTAGTGAGCAAGCTGCTTCAAGCCAAAGTTTGTAGTCGAAGGTTGCGGAAGTCAGGGAACACCAAGGTTGCTCTTGCTTGAGTACTGGTAGCATAGAAATTACTCATCATAACTGCCAAAGACGCAAAGATGACAAATCTGCCCTTCTAGAGGAGTTGAGGCGCAGGCAGGGGATGCACCTGCTTTCCAGATAAAAGAACCTTGGGGAAAAAAAACCCAACAAAACAAACAAACAAGAAAGGCAAACCCCCTAAAAACAACTAACACCCAAAAGGCCTAAAGGTCTTCCGTTGTTTAAGGTAATGCTGACTGCAGGTCTGAATTCTTCCACACACTCAAAAATGCAGTGAACAAAGGCCTACAGACAGTATTGATTCATGAGTGGTGACAGTTCGAACTGGAATACACGAGGTTACCACCCTTGTGGTGGAGACAACTGCTCTGCAATCAGCTCTTCATGAGTCAACACCCTCTTGCAGCTGCTGTTCACTGGATCAGGGAAGAAGTCAGATGCAGAGGCAGCCTTCTCTAAGATAGTAAAGGGCCATAACCACACCAACCAGACAAATCAGTCCTTCCCTGTTTCCAAGTCAATGCCCAAGAAAATTCCCTTCACCACTTCATTTCTGCATGCATACAGCTCTGAACTCAACCTGCTCTTTCCTTGTATTAAACTTAGGTCTGTCTGCAGGGCAATGACTATTGCATTTGAAGGACTCTTGACTCAGTCTCCCACTTACTCCTGCATCATGCTTTTTAAGATTTAGACACTGAATACTTCTATTTGAGATCTACAATAGAAATGCAGATAGCTCTCTAGCATTCCTGTTTACCAATGACTGTTCTCTCCTGTTTCTTGGCTATTAAAGCCTCCAGAATGGCAGCCTCCAATCTATCTCTCTTTTCCCATGCCACAAACTCTCTGGTTTTCTCTCACAGACAGACTCATCATGTTTTTCCTCATGCTAATAGGTACTGTGCTGATCAAGGCCCTTTTATAAAGGCAGCACAAATTAGTGGCATGTCCTCCAGCCACAAGAAACTCAACTCAGGCTTTTCAGGAGTAGCAGGCTTCAAAATTCACAGTGAGGAGAATACAGTCTCTGAGGCCTCAAAAACCTAATTTCTTAAATTTGTCAAGCCTGAAGAAGTGGCAAAGTCTGAATAACAAAGAAAGGACAGCAGTAAAGCTGGCTTCCTCTTAACAAATGCAGTTTTAATTCAGAGAATTATCCCACCTCCTGGTTCATCCTCAGAAGCTTGGAACAGAAGCAGGAAATTACAACCCTGAGACTTCTTTTTTTTTTCCTGCCCTCAGAGTTGCAAAGAAAGGATTTGACTATTCAGCAGTAATGGAAATTCAGAACTAAAATTGGGTGGGAGCACAAAGGAAAGAAAAAGGAGGAAAAAAAAAAAAAGAAGGTGTGTCTTTATTTTATTCTAATCCTAGATCCCACGAGACAGTTCTGATACACTGAATGGCTGCACCTTAAGCAAGAACCTCTCCCAGCACTACCAGCTGTCACCAAGTCAAATGAACCGACAGAGCTGGAGATTCAGGCTAAAGGAGCAGAGTGCAATTTCCCTCTAACCTTGCACAGTCCCGGAATGCTTCTTATGAGCCGTTCAGAGAAGGCTGAGAACGCCAGGTGCCTATGTTTTACCTGTTCACAATAGTGACTCACTCCTTCACACAACAATTCTTCATGGGGAAGGGGAAGAGAAGTAGGCTGCTTTTCCAGGAAAGGTGCAATTTTCTGCCACAAGACTTACACTTGCTTCTATATCCAGACTTCTTACCAAACCCATAGTAATCTCCTATTCTCACTTTATGCTTTTGTCCAAGCAATTATCTCCAAAATTCTAGCTTATCTCTTCAGTTCTGCCCTCCCATTTCATACACTTTCCAGACAATATTGTCCTCCAAAACACCTTCCTGGACATCCCATTCAAAAATCCTTCTGGCTTATGTGCTCCCAAGGCTGACAGATCCCACATTCCACCACTGCAGGCAGAGGCAGTGACGGAGCTATCTCATGGGCTCACCCTCTCAGTGTTCTGCTAATAGTCTCCCTTTCCACTTCTGACCCCACTGCTAGCCTCCTAATATTTCATAAAATCACTGCATTAGGTCAGGGACTCTACTGTCACAGCTTCCTAATGATTTGTCACATCTTCCTTTAAAGCATTAGTAAAATAAGTCTTTCCCTGTCTCAGCAGTTAAATTATGCTCAATGCTGATCTTCACTTTCAAAATTTCCATCTTTTATCCTACCTAATTAACAACTCTTTCTGCCATCAGATCCCACATAATTACTCCACTTGGATTTCCTTACATGACTCTTCTGTTCCTTTGCCAGCTCAAGTCCTTGGCTCTCATTTCCAAAATGCCTATCTTTGCTTCTGTTAATATCTATACTCCTATATTCCTTTACCTTCTTCTCATGGTTTACACTACTCTTGCATCTGCTTCCTCATCCTTATTTACAGTTACCAGCTTTCAGTAGCCTTTGATGCCAACTCCTATCCAAAATCTCTCTCTATCCTCTTCTAAGAAGTGATTGGAATGAAAAACTTTGGAAGCTTTTCCCATTAAACCAAAGCTAAAGGAAATTTAATTAGAAAGCAATACCATTTTAATATTGACCTTATCTATCCCAGCAGACTTATCACACCCCTGATCCTTATCATATGTCAGATGTCCAATTAAGACTATAAACCCTTTGGGGCAAACGTAGCCTCTTCCTTCATGTTACATAGAGCCACAGCACCTAGACCAATCCTTAAGTTAAGAAAAACACCTCAGAAAGTCAAAGAACTTGATTTTGCCAAGGGCAACACCACTCCACTATGATTTGGAAATTACCAGAGAAATTAAAAGTCCTCACTCTTTGAAACTTCAAAATGCAAGAATAGGGTTCCCCTCAACAGAAATAATGTCTGACCATGTCTAAGAAGAGCTGGGTACAGAATGCACTGAAAAGGTTTTTCCATGGTATCTCTAGCTCCTTCCTGCCTCAAATCTCCAAAGCCATCACTTATCCACTTTGAAACAGCAGGAGAGTCACTTCTTTTTTCCTTCTCTCTCCAGAAGGAGCACAGCAGAAATAAACCTCGAGTGATAAATTATGCACCACTTTTGTGTGGCTGCCTCTTGGCCAGACGGGAAATTTTTCTCCCAAAGCCTTTTGTTTCCAGCTTTGATCCCAGTGTTGGATCCGCTCTGTTCAGCTTTTCCCTCAGCATGGAGGTGAAGGGAGAGCTGACACAGGCCAAGTTCAGGCTTACTGCAAGTCGCAGTCAGATCTTCCATTAGCCTTCTCCCCTCCCCCTTTCCAACTGGAACTCTCCTTGAGTTTGAAAAGATCCTATTAAACATTTTCCAGAGGGCCTTACAGAGGATACATTATTTTGATGGATGCTGGGACTAAAGGAGGAGGATTTCTAAGTACAGTGAAATAATGGAGTTTGTTCTAATGGGTTTAAGAGATGCCCGGGGGCACCAAGTAAGTTCCTTCTCTGCAAATCAAAAACACAGAAGACCAGAAAATGGAGCCGAACAACTGAACGCCAGGAAGCGGGGAAATCGGGCTCTATTTAACTGCTGCTCTTGGTTACAGCCAACTTCAGGCTGCTTGGAAAAACAGCACACACACACATCACTGGCACAAACTTAACAGGAGAAAACAAAGAGACAACAGGGGTCAAACTGGGGGTGGCAAGCAGGAGAAGGATGCAAGGCTGGGTCCCCACCCCCTACCAGAGAGTCGGATCAATTATCCTTGAATACTAACAAGATTTCTGATTAAAGAACTGCTGCTATGCAATAGAAACAGAAAGCTCCAGTAGCTGGGAGGGGCTGTCAGGCAGTAACAAAGAGACACAGAAGACTATGCCCTGCTAGGGCATAGAGAGGAAGTCACCATGCTGGTAGCCAGGAGAGGGGTCTCTCCAGCCTGGAGTCATGATAACGTCTCACTGCTGGTAGATTTAACTCCAAGAGTAAAACTCCACCTTGACACTACAGAATATGGGGTCTGTTTTCAGGCGAACACATTACCTACTGGAAGCTTTGCTGGACAACAGTTCTCTACACAACCTCATCACTATAGCACAGGAAGGTGAATTCTATTCTACCTCTAACCCGTTCAGGGAAAAAATCTGGTGCTTTTCACTTCTGAGTATTGTAACACCAGAAAGTTGCGATCAACATACAACAGCTTGAGAAACAAGATCTGCACTGTCTTTGGTCATACACTTTTTGACAAAACTGTAACTGGCAGTATGAACATCGAACATGCATCTACATTACTGTCTGTTAATCTTAATGGTTTGTGACTTGCTGACTGGCAGCTAATACCAGAAGAACCTAATCACCTAAGAACCTCATGACAGACAAAGCTTCTGTTACTAGTTTTCAATCCACAGGTGTGCTAACATGCTTATATCAGAATGTTTAATATATCTCATACCATCAGAATGGGGCTCATGACACTTCAATTCCCTTTTTTTTGGCTTCTAAATTAAATTATGTAATTGCTTGATATGAGGAATTTCAGTCATTCACAATTCAGCACTACAAGAGTCAACAAACATCAGCTCCATTTGATGTTAATAAAGTCTTTATGAAAATTTATTTTCCTGCTCGTAAATAGTGAGTCTCCTTTCATCTAGACTCACAACAGCCAAGGAGATCTGCTCATAGAAACACTGACTGCAGCTCAAGAGTCCCCCAGACTAAATGCACAGGCTGGAACGCTTCAGCATCTAACAGACAGTTCTGCATAAGAGAGGCAAAAAAACATGCCTGGAAAGCTGAAAAACCTGAACATGAATTCACTCACAACAGGAGGGCAGTCAAATACTCCCAGGTAACAGTCCCAGAGCAATCAGATATATAGCATGAATAAACCACAAGTCTACAGAATAACAAGCCCCAGGATCCATACACTTACTATCTCTAGTACAGAGAAATGGAAATCTACAGACAGAAGAAAGAAGAGATTCAAGGCACATTACAGTGCCCAGTTCTCACTCAGTAGAGACAACAAAATCCCATAAAAGAGTAATACCTGACATAACAGCAACAGCAAAGAACCACTGGCACCACAGACACAAAGGTAAGAGCCTAATCATCAAGGACATGAGATTCGTGGATGACAATTACATTTAGTGTTTTCTGCAATGATTTGTGTGAAACACAGACAGCCACTAAATACAGTATGCCATTTAAGGGAGTGGGTTTGTTGTATGCCAGAGCTCCAGCTCTGGATGTTTTATCAGGTAAAGCCAGACATCTTAAAAGATGGTCAGTTTAAGTCTACATATATACTATCTGACTATGTAAACCCATATAAGAAAACACCACAAACAGCTAAGTTAGAAAAAACAGAGGACTAGAGAAATTAAGTATCCACCTTTCTTTTACATTTCTTTTAATAACACTTTATTTACCAATTCACCCTTTCCAACACGGTCAATAAAATTTCTGTGGTTTTATGATCTTTTGACCATCAGCAAGAGAAATGTAAGTATTACTAAAAAGAGAAACAGTCACAAGCAGCAAAGAATTCAATGAAGGTGCAGAACATGCACTTACTATATAAACCTATTTTTAAAACCTTGACTGGTTTTTAAGATAATATCTCTTTATCAGCTTTTATAAGTGTTATGAAGCATACATCCTATTGTGTTCGACAGTTAGTTGCATTCTAGGGCAAATGGAGTTGGCCTTGGGCAAGACAATTTCTACTTCACTTCCCACATTTATAAAACAAGGATAATATTTGCCTATTTCACAAGAGTGCACGAAGATTCAAGAGCGCTATCAGACTACAGATCATTCTCATAGAATTAATGTTTTAACTATTTTTTAATGTTAATTTCACTAGTCTGGAGAGCGTTTACAAGTAAAAACAAAATGCAAATCACTTTAATTTTTTTTTCTAGTTAACATACAGCAAGTACTGCTTTCTGGTTTGAACTACAAACAATCGGATAACATTTATATCTAACCACTTTTTCTTCTGCAACTTCAATGAATAAAATGTAGAAAAACAGCTACAAGTTTTCTGAAATTGCATTTTATGGCCCACAGGAAGAGAATATCCCTCTTCAAGGTTCACAAGACACTCTGGAAATGCAAGTACTTTATGTAACTACGCACCTATTAATTTTCTTGCTGCATACACCCACACTCCCAAGATACAAGGAGAGTTTCTCTATTGCAGAAAACAGTGCTATAGCACACAACTGAAAGCTTCTAGAAAGAGAATATAAAAGCAAATTGCTTATATACACTAAATAAATAAAACAATAATGCTAACTTCATACTGGAAGATTTATGCTATATGCTTTTCCACTATGTTTTAGTAGACAGAATTGTCAAAAGCAAAACAAAAAAAGCTTGCCACCGTCCTGGTAGCATGTTGCTCTTCATTTTAGAAGTAAAGGGAATGTTACTCAGTACCATCAACCACTTTGGAAAAAAATAAAGATAATTCAGGATGATCAAGAGATCTGTGAATTTCATCCAAATTGATGATCAGCAAACCCTGGCACTCTCAGCACACCCAGGAAGTAGAACATTATCAGCTCCAAGTTGACAATAAGAAAATGGGTACTTCACACTTGGCTGATAGCTGTAGTACCAACAGCAATGCCAAGCACAGGCAGTGGAAATTGTGATTCCCACTGCAAAATATACTTCTACAGAAGTAAGACATTCAGGTTTCCAACTATAAAATGTAGTCAAGATGTTTCAGAAGTGAAGCTCTGGGATTAGCTATGTATTTTTCTGGCAGAGCTCCAGGAGCCAGAACAGAAAACACATCAGCCAGACAGGTTCTGTGACATTCTGTATTTATACCAACACAGACCATCTTAACACCAGGTCCTTCTTCGCTCCAGCCACCAGCGGTGCATGACATTAGCATTAAATTCCCTCTCTATACCTGTTTTTACCTGCAATGCACTTTTCCAAGAGCTCAAGATACTTGCAGACCTCTTCTGTTGGTTTGGTTTGGGGTTTTTTTGGCACAGACTTCTCCAGTTTGAACTGCCACTATCCACTACAAAAGAGTCAAAGGTCAGTCTTGCAGACTTGTTTGCTTTACGCTTTCCTGTACTGAGGCAGAGTAGTAAATGACCAAGCGTTTCTAACAATTCACCTGTTTGGCATTACAACTTCTGTGGATGCTTTATGGAAGTCAAGCTGCATGCCATCCCTGCAGGTACTCCTAAGAGACAACTTTGAAAATTTTCTAGCTAAGTGGAGGAACACTGAATCATCACAAATTTTGGCATTTTCTCTGCCACCTCCATCCTGGTATCTCTTCATGTTTTTCCTTGCTTCAAATAGGAGAAAGATTGCACAGGAATTGTGTCTTCATTGCAAAATTGCGTCCTTGTTTCCATATTTTTCAATGAAGGAAAGAGGATATTCACTTCTGGAAGCAGTTGGCACATCCAATCATAAACTTACAGTCATCTTGTTAGAAATACTCTAACAAAGTTGCCGAGAGCTCTGGAGTAGCCTGAACTCAAAACAAGGTAGAGAAAACAAAGTAACGACGTGCGCGTGCCCTCAGTTGCTGTTTTTAATAAACACCATTTATTTAAATTGGCAACTTTGTTAGAGCATTTCTAACAATCTGACAAGAGGATACACAAAAGTGCAGTGATGGGAAAACTACTTGAAAGAGAAACAAGCTGCCATAAAAAAAAGCATCCCAGAAACATCAAGGAACAACCACCTACTAGCAAACTTGCATTTTACAATCAGACATCCCCCACATGGCTGTTAACAGCCCAGACACATTAACTAGGAGCACCTGGGTAACAGCCAAAATAAAACACATCCAGATCTGTACCTACACTAAGATCTATCTTTTAGATCCTTCTCACTCCTAGAGGGCAGCTAAGTATCTGTGTGGCATTTGGGAACTCAAGAGTACTTCTGGCTTCTAAAAAGCAAGCTTTCTGATACACGGAACTACAGCCCTCTCTAGTCAGTTTATCCAAGCTGGCTTAGCACATTCTTCAAAGTTGCCTGCAATTAGGTCTCTTGTTAGAAGAGAAATAATATTACTTGAAACCCAAACTCCCTATGATTGTGCCCCAGGGGCAATATTTGTAGAATGATGGAGGTCAGCAGCACTACTGCAAATGCTTCCTGTAATTTCAGAGTAGCATAGGAGAAAACGGATGGGTGAAATTATACAGCAGCTGCCAAAGCACCGAAGGGAGAGAAATGAGGTACGTATCTCCTCTCCACACCCCTCCCCCCAAAAGCCTTCTAACTCTTTATAAACAATTCTGCGAACCGTTTAGATGTTTTCGTCTCCACCGGGCGCACTTGTAAAATAAAGAACCACCGCTCAAGACGAAGAAACAGCACATGCCAGTTGATAGAGCAACCACAAAGCTAAAGTTTTCATGGCGAGACTTCATGGGACTACCTCCCGGCTGGCTAAGAGCGCAGCGAAACCCTCCCCATGTCACTATTTTTGGTACCACTCCCGCTCTGGCCCCGCTGTGCCAGGGCGCTGCGGGAGGACTCCCAGTCCCCGCCGAGGCGAGGCAGGTAGCCCGGGGCGCCACCGCGGAGCCGGGCTGTACCTTTAAGGGGCCCGTCGCGGCGGGTGCGCGGCTGCATTCCTGCTCCGGAGCGGCGGCTGTCCCGACACGCCGGGCACGGCAGCCTGCGAGGCAACCTGCGCGCCCGCCCCGGCACGGCCC